>JAPKID020003911.1:0-12013 GCA_026931265.2 Tropidonophis doriae
CAGCTCCCAGAATTCTCCAGCCAACAAAGTTGGCTGGAGAAGTCTGGGAGCTGAAGTCCTTCAGATTTAAAGTTGCAAAAGTTGGAGACCCCTGTCTTAACCCTTCTGAAAAAAAATGTTAAAAAGACAATCAAAGTGACTAGGAAAGAAGATGCTTCATGAGGTACTTTGGGATTTCTAGTTTACAAAACAAAACCAGAACATTCAGGATCAGCAGCTTGAGACAACAAATGAACCTTGGCTTATGTATGCATCAGCAAAAAGGACTATTTCAGTAAATATGAGAAAAAGCTTTCTCAGCAGTGGCCCCATCTTTGGAAAATGATTTATCAGCTGGGCTCCTTTTCAAAACTTTTAATCTATATCTAAATGTTAAATGTATCTAAATGTGCATGCTGCCTAGAATTTTTAAGTATTCTAGCTGTTGTTTTTAGTGGCACAGTGGTTAGAGTGCAGTATTGCAGGCTACTTCTGCCGGCTGCTAGCTGCCTGAAATTTGGCAGTTCAAATCTCACCTGACTCAAGGTTGACTCATACTTCCAAGGTGGGTAAAATGAGGACCCAGATTGTTGAGGGGGGGGCACTAGAGCACTGTAAAGTAGTGTTTACGTTAAAGTGCTATTGCTATTGCAACCAATCTTTGTACCTTTGATTTTAGTAGATTGTAGGCCATTCCGGAAAAGCATGACTTTGACAGGGGCATACATAATTTTCCAATGAATTAAGGAATTGAAATAGTATATAATAATAGTATAAGAGCAGTGATGGCACAGCAATTGGAATGCAGTATCACAGGCTAACTCTGCCCACTGCCAAGAGTTCGATCTGTAAAATGCTTAGAGAGGACTGTAAAGCACTATCAAGTGGTATGTAAGTCTAAGTGCTGTTGTTGCTGCTATAACGCTTTGATCTTATGGTCCTTTGCAGAAATCTGAAGATATATTATGGTTCTTCATTCATTTATTTATTTTATAAGGCTTCTCAATTTTTTTTCTATATTTATGAATTGACTCAACAATCCCTCCCTGAGTTGTACTTATTGCACATCATTGAAGTTGCTATGATTATTTTAACTAAAAAAAAGCTGAAGCTATCGCTATTTATTTTTTGAGAATTCTGACTCTGAAAGCAAGTAGAAGTCTTTTTAAAAAAAAATAATTTTGGCATAAATTAGTAACCAGTTAATTCCTAATAATAGCACTAGAATGAAAGTAGGATAACTCTTCTTCATGAAACTGTGATTATGACACAATCCTAGATATTTAAATCCAAATCCATAAAGGCTCCTTGGACCATAATCATACACTGAGTTCCAACCATAAGTTCACACATTCTCATCTGAATCTCAGGGTTCTCCCATAGGTGAGAAAATATGACTGGCTGGGGAATTCTGGGAGTTGAATTCCACACAGCTTAAAGCTGCCAAGATTGAAAAGCACTGGTTTAAAGTGTTACACTCTGAGAGTAATCTTTTCTTTCATATTCTGTCTGAATCTGCTACAAGAAGCATTGATGTGCATTGGTGACATGGTTTGAAATGGCATGCTCCAATTGCTCCATGCCAAAAAAAAATTGGCTCCAATTTGGCTGGTTTCCCTGTTTTGGTAAGGTCCCCTACTCAGTTTTTTTCTTCCTTTTTCTTTCTTTTCTTTCTTTCTTTTTTCTGACTTTAAGAAAACCAGAGGTCCAGCTTCTTCAGTTTCTGCTTTTTGGTTTATAAAGTGGATTGGTTGATTGATTAACCAACCCATGTTTAGCTTCAAATTAAATCAAATCAAACAAATCAAATCAAGTTTATTACAGTTAATTACCAGAGAATAGAACAAATAAAAACAGTGAAGGAATATGTAGTTAAACATTCTAGAATAAAATAAATAAATAACAGACAAAATCTTTATTAAAATTATAATTTAACATCCAATCTGTCAGTTCCACATGGCCTAACTATATTATAATATTAATACTTAAAGTGTGAGGCCAATTGTCATTAAATTGGTTTGCTACATTAGTTGTGTAAAATAGTTTTGGTGGATTAATTATGTATTTCTGATGAATCCCCAATGCTGCTATGCAGTTAATCCAGTGACTATGTTTAGCATGTACAGATGTTTCTTGATTTACTACCTCTAATTGAACCTGCTTATCAAGGTCCTAAATTGTGACAGTCATAAAATGTGTTCCAGATATGACCAATTTGATTTCACAACCGTTTTTGTTGCAGTCATTAAGTTCATGCAGCACTTGTAAAGTAGGTGCTTCAGTCATTAAGTGAATGCTACAGTCATTGAGTGAACAAATGGTTCATTATGAGCACAGCTGTGAAAAAATCCAAAGGTAAATGACAGTTTTCAGCAAAACCATTACAAAATGAGGTTATGTGACCATGGGATGCTGCACATGGCTGTAAATGTGGACCAGCTGCTGGGTGACTGAAATTTGATCACATGAATGAGGTGGAGGGGGTAACTGCTGGACCTGCAAATGCAGATCATAAATAGTCTTCAAATGGTTTCAGTATAACTTTGAACAGTCCCTGAACAAACAAACAATCAAAGTCAAGAATTGCTTGTACTTGAAAGTACAGTTGTAAAGATTCTGTTTTGCAATATGTAGTTTACCTGGCATAAAATTAACTTAAAGGTTGTAGAATCCAATCTGAGTCAGTTAGTGGGATCAAAGGTTTTATCTTCTGAGCTTTTGGACTTGTGCTGGAGCCCATCCTCAGGGAATTTCTCTGTGTTCCCCGAGGATGAGCTTCTTCTCACACAGAGAAATTCTCTGAGGATGAGCTCCATCATGAATCTGAAAGCTCAGAAGACAAAACCTCTGGTCCCAATAACCAACCCAGATTGATCATGTAACATTATCCCAGGGACATGTATTTTGTTCTTCATTCCCTTAGCAGTGGCTGCTGATTTTAGGAAACCCTCACATCCTCTCCTCACATTATAGTTTTAGGGTTTATAGTTCTCATACTGACTGCAACAGTCCCAATCAGGGAGAATTGGGTCGAACCTTTTCTGATTAATAAACATTATTAAAAAGCATACATTTCATTAGCTACTGCTTGTTTTATCATAAAAGCTTTTGGACTTGAATAACAATTTTTGAAAAAGGTGCTCAACTCTTTCTGATTTTTGGCTACCATAGACTAGCATAGCTCTCTTATTACAACAATCCCCTTATCAAATCCCCAATTTTCAGGACTACTTTACTATTGCACCTGGAGAACTAATAGGTGGCAGTTAAATGATACAATTCCCCTATCCCCTGCCCCCCATCTTGCTGCCATGTTATGATCAATGCATCAAATAGTCAACTCGTCAACCTATAGTTTCAATGAATTATTTTTAAAAACTTATCAAGTTAATGGTACAACAAGAAAATATAAAGAAAAAATATTGCAGTGCATGGAGTAAGTACAGCATTATCCATTTCAAGTGGATGATGTATTTCAAGTACTGCATGAGATTGGGTGGTGCTGGAAACAGAGGGAAACACCAATTATGGCCCTCAGAAAGTTGTGTGTTAAAATTGTATAGAATGTTACATAGTAATTCAATGTTGTGCAAATCCATTGCCAATAAGCAGTAAGGACATGTTGTGGAACAAGATTTAGACTGGCACAATTCCCTACTGGCTCTGGATGAGATTGTAGCATGGCAATTCAAATGTTGGTTGAATGACAGTCAAACAGTCCATTGTTGAGAAGTAGACTTAGGTAGAAACCGATATAGGGCTCCAATGAAATTATCTTCTTATGTGTGTACATGAGGCAGGCATCATTATCCTTTCAGGGATCATGAGGGTGAATCAGGATAAACACTCAGTTAGTAATAAAAAATTTAAGGCTTAAAAATTGAATTAATTCTTAAAACAGCAGAATACTCTATTGCTAATGTAAAGCCAGATAGAGCTTCGGGGACTGTAAAAAGAAGCCACATGTGGCCTGCAATCAACTGTTTGCCCATCTGGTTCTATAACAACATTCTAACACAATAATCAAATCACTATCCAATAGTAGTGTTGACTCAGGTTTTTAGATGACTTACAAAAATGGTATAGGAAGGAGATAAATTCTTGTTAGTGTTATGGGCAAAATTGACTAACATGCAATGTAGTTCTATTTTTCTTGAGCTACTGTCACATAATAGGTGTTTATGACATATACACAATGTCATCATCCCTTTTCAAGGTGTACTGGTACTACACTTCTAATTTAAGCAAATTTAGGTGTATGTCTTTGCACTATAAACCAAAGCTCAGTTGATCTCTCCCAATACTTTTAGATTATAACAGATAGCTTTTCTTTAACCATGAATTGCTTTGAAATCCATTCCAAATTATAAACCATTATACTGGAAGAAACTCTGGAGTATTTTGGTATTCTTTTTGATCAACAGCTTTATTAAATAGTTATATGTTTATTAAAACGTGGCTTACAAAGAAAAGAAAAGTTCCCTCTCTAACAAATGTAACAAATTCTAATTGTACCAAGAGATTTACCAGGGTAGATAGTTTAATTCAACAGATTAAAAGCCTATTATAACCTTGCACCATAAAGAGGGATTAATTGCAGCATTATTAAGGCATGTCTTCTGGTTTGATGGAACTTAATACCTTTTTAGAAATAAATGCAATGTGGTAATATTTACAAGAAAATTAAAAGCTGCTGGACAGGAAATGTCATGCTCCAGCATTACACAACCCTAAAAGAGGTTTCTGTTTATAGATTTCATTATCAACCGGATTTATGTTCAAAATGTCTAATCTGTCCTTTTATTGAAAACTCTGTATTGACCTTCATTATCTGGAGGCGGATTTAAATTGTTCGCAATGTTACATTTTAATCGGCTTGATTTTAGTTGCTCCAAAAGCAGTCCAGAGGCTTAAAAGAGACCCCATTTACAACCAAAGAGAATAAGGGCATTTCTTTTCTCTTCTTACATGGTCATAGAACAATTAGTCATAGTTCTAATATTTAGACTTCCTTGAAAGTTATAAAGAAGACAACAATCATACATGCCCTCCCAATGTGTACTGTGTGCAGAAGTTTAAAGTGCACACTCTGTGTTTCAAACACATTCATCCAAAATCTCCAACAGCACTTGGAGCGAGGAAGCAATTGAGTCATGTGCAATCAAAGTGATTGATTCTTCTTACCAAAATGAGACTCAGATCAAAAGGCATTGGATAGGGTCACTTTTCCACTATAGTCATGATATCTTATGACACCTAGGGATGTCCTGGGAAAAAGACTTTCATTGAACAAATTACCTGCAGGCATTTCCTCTATTAAACCATTACTTAGCAAGTAGGCCAAACCAAAGAGAATTGGTAAAGTTATCTCTAAAGTGTTCCCATTGAGAGAGAATTCTCCAGGAGCCAGAACAAAAAGTTAGAATTAAATATATAACATTATTACAGCTCAGACTAGACTGCTTAGAGCCTGTGTGGTAACTATACAGAGACCAGAAGAAGGAGGTAGATTTGAGCATGCTGGATGAACCAGGAGCATTCGGTGGCTTTAACTTTCCTCATTGCTAGAATGTTTTCTTTCTTAACTCATAAAACCAAACAGAATATTCTATGTTGTAAATAAACCAGAAGCTGGTTTATTTACAAGCTGGTGCAGTTGTTCAAGAATGGCATTGTGTTTTGGTATGATCATCAGGTTTAGCAGTAGTTGTAATATCCAAGATTTTTCAATAGCAGTCTCACATGGAATAGTACATGGCAGCAATATAAATTAAAAGCAACTAAAGCTTAATCCTCCTTCCATGTGAAGAAGCATATTTTGCACACCTATTGAAACTGAGAAGAGAAAATCCTAGCTGCAGAGGAGTAATGCAAATTCTAAGAACATGTTCAAATTGTGGATCTGGTCCCTCAGAGTTCTGTTCCTACCCAATTCCCAGATCACTTTTTCAGATGGAGGCTTAATTTGTTGGCTAACATTTTCAATTGGCACAGTCAGGAACTCATGTGTAAGTTTGTTTTTCTGATTTAAATTAAGATTCAAGCTGCTGGAACAGTTTAATATGAAAAGGCCAGCTATTTGGCAACCAAAAACATTTCAAATTTCTTTTCTTTCCACATTGAAAGTGAATATGTAGGACATGTTTTCCACCAAACTGGTTGTTCATTTTACAACACATGCATATTGTATGAACTGTCATGCTTTTGTAAATATAGTCCCAGAAGCACCACATACAAACAGGTTATTTGGGGCATGCTATGTGCATACTGATTTACAGAATCAACTGAATTTGATTAGAATCAGTTGCCAAAATAGATCTCAACTGCAGTAATATGATTTGATATATCCATTTAATTTGAAAACAATAGAAAGAAAGACATCTGATTAAATTCAGCTATATGGTCTGAATTGTTAACCTAGTATGAAAAAATAAGTTTGTGTACTAAACAAAATTGCTTTCAAATTAAATCTCCAAATTAACTTCAAACAGATCTACATTTTATCAAACTACTATTGGTCTGTCATAAATTACTAGTGGTCTGTCATCAATTAATGAATTGCATTTTGTAGCACTTCAAGGTTTGAACAGCCAGTAGGAAGATGGAAAAGCTCAGAAAGCCAGTAGTATGTAACTAGTATGCTTAAGTATGTGCAGAAGCAAAACAAGAAAAACACAAGCAGGGAAATTGTTCAAAAACAGGGATGGGTAGTGTTATCATTGTGATGCGATCCTATACTTGAGGAGTATTTCTGCAATACCAACTATTGCATTACATTTTTAGATGTATTTATTTTCTTCACTAGAGGTCAGAATTGTGCTGATGGATTCACAGCAACCAAGCCACAATATCTTATGCAAATTAATTGTATCCTGATACAGGAAGAACAAAGGAAGAGATATTTTAAAAATGGTCTGAAAAACTTACATAGCACAAGAATTTGCAGAAGATTTAGGAACTAGGAGTCACTAGGTAAAATGGGTGAGGTAGAAATATGGTGAGTAAATAAATAAGAACTATGTATGGTTATGTAGCATGCTGTAGAGACTAATTTTCTTCTACAATTCATTATTTTCACAAATATGGACAATACAGAAACCACACCGAAAATCCATGCTGGAGAGAAAAATGTTTCACATCGTTGTTCATTAATTATCATATTTTAATAGAGTGGTGAAATGTTTGAATAATTTGATTAATCAACCCATTAAAAACTATTAAAAATCTTTCTAGAAACATAAAAAATGAGATTCTCCTTGATTTTCTAAGATTTCTTTAGAGAAAAATACATAATGTATGAGAAAATGCTCCAAAAATATGCATTGGAACATTTATACATCTACTTACTTTATTGGGAGATATTGTACCACTGCCATTGAATGTTTTACCCAGCTTCAAGGATTTCGTTGTAGTGATATACTTATCAGGGATCACACTACAGATATGCTACCTTGAGCTTTCAACGAAAAGATGAAATGCAAATTCAAATTAGGATTTAAATACAATACAGATTATAGAGACAGATCACAATGGATTCATAATTAAAGGATGCAAAGGCACACTGGCCCAAACCAAAATCAGCCTTCCAGTAATTTTCATCTATCATGTTATTTCATCAATGAGAAAAAAATATTATCTGCATATTAGATGATGATGATTGATGATGATGATGATGATGCATCTGACTCTTAGAAATTCTATAGGTCAGATCTCTCTATGTCTTCTGATCTTGTAATACTTCTTTGAGTTGTTCTACGCTCTGGCTATTGTCAGCTTTGATGGTGTATAAGAAGTTATGAATACAATTTACTGGAGTAAAACTCTATGATGAGAAAAGAAACACAGGGCTTCCTTTAGTTTAAAATACACTGACCTGGGATAATTCTAGACCATGATTAAAAGAGCCAAAGGAAATGCAGCGTGAAAAGGAGTCATGGGACCTTTTCACAACTATCATACTATATAGGAACCAGTTCTATGCCATTGTATTTCTTGTAAAATTAAAATCAACTCCTCCTTGCTTCAAGGGACTTCTGTTTGTTCACTTATGATGGTAGCTGTTATTGTCAAAATAGATAGCAGTGCACTTAAAAAAAATAAACAGTGAATAAAATGAACATTTATGCTTAGCACCTGGTGACTTGCACCATATGTTTTTGGAAGCAAATATGCTGTTGTTTTCTTCTTTGATGTATTTTCAAACTCTTAGGCTGGTCTTTGCCTCAATAATTGCGTGGTAGATTTTATTTATCTTTAACTAAGTCTGATCCTATGAAGCTTTTTGGACTTTATCAAAATCTTGAGATCTTTGCAGAAACTATTTATCTTTAATGAATAAATGGGATGAGGTAGGAAAACACTGCTCTTCCACAAGGCCTCTGGGAAATTAATGCTAATGTTATTTTCTGTGTTGTGATTGTATTATCTAGTCACTCACATGAAATTGGTGATTTATTATTATGATTATTATGGTTTGTTGCACAGTCAGCCAATGATGATGATGATATTTACACTGAGAATGTATTATGTATTTGATATGGCAGTTATTGATTTTTCTCTTATTTAACATTCTTGTACTATATTATACTGCAAGGCTCTTAAAATCAAAATCTGAGTTGGCAAATAAATCCTAGTAAAACAACCAGCTGATCATTGAAGGCAAAGTATATAATGGTTAAAGCTGGTCTCCATGTGCTGTGCTTGTAGATTCTATGATCATTCCACTGGCATATTTATAGCTGCCTTCTCCAACCAATTGTTCTTCAAATGAAATTAAAGATGTGAAGACCTTTTGAAAGGGGCCCTTCCTGGAATAGGAGTACCAAGGACTATTAGGTAAGTTCACAACCTATTTATTTTTGAATTATTTATAAAAATAATAAAGTCTGGTTGTAAATAAATAAACATAAAATAAAAATACATTGTTTACTGGACAAATCTGGAAGATGACAACTCTTCTGGATCAAATTGGCCAAGCAGATACTATGGGAGATAAATAGTTTCTCAAGTAACCAGACTGTATGTCATGTAGGGCTTTGTAGGTAATAGCCAGCATCTTGAATCACACCCAGAATCAAACTGGCTGTGAATGCCATTCCTGCCTTCTGGGTAGTTTTCAAGGGCACCCCACCCCCACCCCCATGTAGAGCATGTCACAGGAGATGTCTATCTTGTTTGATTCTGACTATTGACTTTGCCCAATGATTTTTATTTACAAGTTCATGGCAGTTGCATGCTTGCGTGTTTCTAATATCTGTTGTGCAAGCCCCTAGATAGTAGAAAATCCTTGGAACTTGATATGTGCAAAAATGTTTTTATTTAATTTTTTCTATGTTTGAAAAGCGCACTAATGATTTGCAACTGGAGTCCCAGTAAGACATCTGGGGTCACTATTATGACTGTTGATATACCTCTTTTGACATAGACCCAACTACACACACACACACACACACACACACACACACACACACATTTGCATACATACATACATCTATTGGAACTTGGCATCTTTATTTCCAATGAATTTCAAGTGAAACCCTTGAATTCCCTTAGGAGAGAAGAAAAATGATAATAGGCTGTAACTGAGTGAAATCTTGGGACTCAGCCCACTTACCCAGAAAAAAGCACAAAGAGAAGCAAAGGTTCAGGAACATTCTGCTGAAGGGAATGCTCTTTGTCATTTTGTCACTCATAGTAGCCATGTTGTGAATGGAAAATCTCCCTGCAGCCATTTTGTGAAAGCTTCCCCAGTTCTCTATTGGCAAAGCTACCAACCGATATTTTGATTTCTTGTACTAAGCTGCCTCCTCTTATTAGCAACAAGAAATTGAATCCCAGCTGAGTAAAGAGCTGCAGAGAGAAGCACTTTGTGCTTTCTCTTTTTTTTTTACCTCTTGCATTCTCCCTAGTAGCCTCCCTGTCACTCTTGTTTTAAAGTTTTATTTCCTTCGTCTACTTAAGCTGTTGCTTTCTAGTTAAGCTTCTTTTCTTTTTCCTAGCCATTGCTCCTGGCTAAATGTCTTTTTCTCCTTTCTCCCCTGTGCATGAATGTATTTCACATTTTCGTAACTTTTTTATATCTTTCCTGGCTTTGAATGTCGTTTCTTTCCTCTCTACTGAGTGGAACATATCTTTCCCTTGCCAGAGGCCTCCTAATTCTGATTTCCTCGCTGATTCCAGCCTGCCTATCAGGAGTCATTTTATAACTCCCCCTCTTTTTATCTTAGCATCTTTGGGGACTCAATGTTCTTTCTTCGCTTACAGTTCACTCCAACAGAAATCTAGCATTTGCATTAATTTTCTTTCTTCTCAACTCTACTGGAACCAACTCAGTTGCAACCAACAAGTGTATGCTACAAAATATCTTATTTTGGAAATTTTCTATATTAAGCTTCCTATATTTGTGTAATAGTCTATTTTATCATTCTATGCTCACTTTCAGTCAAAGTACTGTAGGAAGAAATTTCAGGTTTCAAACTCAGAGACAAGTACAATGAGGTTAAGGCTTGGAAAAAACATATGGAGACATTAATCTGTGAACTTTTCCCTCACAACCTTTTCTCTCATCACAATGCATATTAACAATGTCATGTATGCATTGTTATTTGTTTACGTATATACTACCTAACAAAGATATTAAAAGTAAGGAACAATAGAATGAAATATAATTTAAAAGGCATATGTTGATAATAAAATGCTTGCTAAAATGATTCAAAATAACTAAGTTAAAGAAGTGTATCATGACAGCCTTCTTGACAGAAAAGAGTTTGGGATCAAAACACAACTCCTGAAAGAATGCACTTGATAGGCTATGAGCTCATTATGATGTACAAGATTTTTAAAATCATTTTTCAACCATTAGTGCGCTGATATGTTAGTTGTGAAAACAGGAGTTATACCTAGATAGTGATGGATGGCATTATTAGATGCTATATGTTATTAATAGAAACTGATTATGGTTTGGAAATCTATCTTTTTAAGTGGGACAATGAGGGAGCCATAGATGAAGGGAATCTCATCCACAGTATGCTTGCAGATTTTTAATGCATTGCAACTTGATTAAAAGACTGTGTGAGGGGTATCCAAACTAAACCTTCTCATATGGTTCAATGGGATTTGGTTTCCTAGGATTTGTTTGTAGTAGCTCATCAGCATTTAAAAATTCTCTACATTCCTTTAACCTATATATTCACGTGTCTTTAAAATGTAGCTAAACAAGGCAACCACAACCACAAAACAATACAAACAAACAAAAAAATCAATGAGACAAACAAGACTCAAGGGCAAGCCACACGCTGGCAAGAGTTTCACTTTTGGGGGATGTGAAGTTTGATGATCCTATTATCAGTGCCTTCTTGTTCCATACAATTAACTGTACTGTTTTTTGGTCTGCTTCTAAGGTTACAAAATTATTAAGAATATGTGACATGAAACAGAGTTGGCAAGACTCCCATTCTCACTCAAAGATTGTTGAAAATTGCTAAAAGTAAAGTTCACTTTCTGGAACAATTCTATCCTTACAATGACAACAAACTAAATTGGTATACGAAGGTTAAAAATAAGTTCTCTGCTTAGAGATGATAGTGAGGGATATGATGCTTGATGAAATAAGTTGAAAACATACCAAGGGTAATTATAGCTCAACATACAGAAAATCCAAATTATCTAATGAAGAAAGTTGTTTTCTGTGGTCTGTATATTCTATGCAACTTTAAATTACTGGTATCATACATTTTATATGTTTTGTTTGCAGTATTTATTCTCTCACACAATTCATTCTGGACAGTGAACTCTGCTGAAGACTGAAGACTGCCCATTTTGTGGTTTTTGAGTAGTGTTTGGGTAATTTGTAACTTCAATATTAAATGCTTACAGTAACCTGATGCATTTTATACTTTTTCTATGTTCCTACCATATTTTTCAGAGTATAAGACACACCTTTTTTCCTCTAAAAAGAGGCTGAAAATCTGTGTGCATCTTATACATCAAATACAGCATTTTTTGCTCCTGAAACCCAGTCTCTTTACTAAAATGG
>JAPKID020003912.1:0-12012 GCA_026931265.2 Tropidonophis doriae
AATATCTGTCGCTCGGATGTAGGATGAGGGGTGAAGGATTGTTCTCTAACTTAAGTCATTTTTTAAGAAATTTCCTAAAAAAATGAGATCCTGATTGAAAAAGTTGCAATATTTAACACTTTCACATCATCAGTGCCCACATGCTTAGAGAAGGAACCTTCACCCTCATAGTTTATGTCAAAGTTACAAACCACCATGGGTGGCTTCATACAATATGCTTAGTCAAAAATAAACAAAGCACATTTTGGTATAGCATAATGAGATCTCTGTGAATCCTCTGTGAATGACAGGAGTTGTAATACATCAGATATACTGGTAGGTTCACTCCTTGCACTATAAAAAGTGACAAGTGAAAGGGCACTTTTCAGCCAATCAATAGTGCTATTTCCATATCATGATCAGCAGCCAAGAATGGAAAGTCTGACAGAAATATGTTGTGTTACTAAATCCCGCAGAGCAACTCTCTTTATCTTTGTACATGGGGAAAAAAACAGATATAAGAGCAATTAATATTTTTCTATTAAAAACCAGTTTCTTTCAGGCCTTTATTGATAGTGTACTACGATGGATGACAAAAGCAGCAATGCTTTCAGCTAAGTGAATGCTGTTTTTCTGAAACTGCAATGAGGAATTGTTCCTGGAAAATATAGTTAGCATCAATAAATGTGTGATATCTTGATGGATTAATGTCACAGGTATCCCCAAAACTTTTTGATCTGATTATCACAGCTAAAAACTTTGAGATCATGTTACAGTAGAAGGACAGAGGGAGTTAATAGGATAGATTTTTAAAAACCCTCTTAAGTAAATGAAAACTGGTCTTCAGAATGATTTATGATCAGTCCCAAAACATTTTTATAAGTGTAGAAGAATCTATAAACAAATAAGCAAAGCTATGACTGCCTGTGAATGGCAGGTTAGTGTGTAATAAATCTGCCCGCATCCATGATTTAATTGTGGATGACAAAGCAACCTGCCATGCATAATCTGGATGGGGCTGGAGGAGGAGGTTCTTCTCTTGGAAATATGCCCATCTGGGTTTCAGGTTTGACATCAGCCCCAATCCCAGGGAAGGAGATGTAGTCATCTGAAACTCATTGATGGCTCTTAGAACCTCTGCCTAGTAGATACGTTGATGTGAGACTCTCTGGTTTAAGCTCAGCTTTCAGGAACAAAGTTGCATTTATTGCCAGTTGGCTACCAACTGCAATTCAAGCTGCTGTTTTTTATCTATAAAGCCCTATATGGTATAGGGCTTAGATACCCGTGAGACCACTTATTTTCAGTTGTTTCTGTTGAGCCAATGCATTCCAACAGAGTGGAGTGCTTCAGGGACACGTATGTATGCTCTCTGTGTTGTGGGTTTCTCTGGAACAACATCTCCTCTGATATAAGGATGGCACCCCGTCTCCTGGGATTCTGGAAAGCTTTGAAAACTTGCCTCTAGTCTCAGTTGATGTCTGTCATTGTTTAATGAACCCAGTTTTATTTTCTGGATTTTGTTAACAGTGTATTTTAGTCTAGGCTGCCAGTTGACTTAATGTTTCTCGCTATTCTTTGTGTTTTTTTAGTTCTGTATGCTGCCCAGAGTTGACTGGAATGAGACAGATAATAAATTTCAATCAATCGATCAATAAACAGTTATACAACTGCTTTGGAAACTTTAATTATCATAAAAAAGCAGCAAATGGATTCAAGTTTTAACCTGTGCTATATACAGAGCCTGGAGGACCAATCCAAATCTCTAAGAAATCCAGCTGCTAACTTTCCTCAAACTTGGCTGCTGACAGCTAAATTCCAAGCGTTACATATCATCCAAGAATGAATATCTTGTTGATTGTTTCGTTGCCTTCCTTACATAGATCAGTTTTAGCGAAGAAGCTGTAAATATCCACTGATTTGTAACAACAGATTTGTCCTGACAGAGACGGAATCAGATAATAGTTTGTTTTGTCATGTCTTTATATAGTAAGACATGATCCTTCACCCCTAATGTACACAAAGGGAAAGAAGGGAAGAAAAACCTAGTCAAGAAATAGTGCTACTCTAAGAAATTGAAGCTATTGTGAGACTATTTTTTTAATTGAGTTGTTTCCATAATAATAGTTTATGGAATGCAGCAAATATAATCTTGACTTTAGCGAAGCATTTCACTAAAATATTTCAAGATATCCTGATTGATAAGCTAATTAAATGTTTATTAAGTAGATAATATAGATGGCTTGAAAATCATACTCAGTATTCATCAACAATGTATCATAAATTGAGAAAAGATATCAAGAAAGGTGCCATAAAATGAATCAGTTGGAGGCTCACTTCAATTTTGTGTATCTAGAAACTACGCACACGCCTCTTTGGATGTTCAGAGATGTAGCAATTACTAAATTGTTGTAATTGTTGACCATATAAAAATTGGAACCACGTCAACAACCTTCAAACTCTATTACAGAATCATTGAGAAGTAACATGACTATGATTTGAAAGATGTTCTACCTCTCAGTTGAAACCTAAACAATATATTAAGGGGACATAGTGCTTTCTTTGCTTTCCATGTTTCTTCAAAATATAAATGCTTAAATATAATCCATACCTAGCAAACATTACAATATTTCATGTTTTGTAAGAAAAAATTGTTTCCATGAATATGATACTAGTACTTCTTCATAGTCACCCTGCGAGCCAAAGACAAGATGACATGGATTCCCTAAAATATTTTATATATATATATAAAACCAGCCGCTTTAGAGGGAGGTTGAATAAATCAGATATGACAGTGGAAAGTGAAGGTTAATCCCACACCCAATGTCTATTTCAATGAATTTCTTGATAATACTTTTCTAGGAGATGGAGCAATTTAATTCAGGGTGCCAGTAAGGGACAAATACAGGTTCTTTAATGAATGCTCATGAACCATATCAGCCCCACCCTGTTCTTGCCTGTACAAAAAAAAAATCTGTTGAAATTAACTAGGCGTTTCCCTCGCCTCTAGTTTAGCCCTTAAGGTATCAGATACTTAGCAATAATTGGGAAAAGTACCTAAAATATGTAATCTTACCCTCGAGAAGTCAAAATGTGGCTCATATTGTCCCCCCATGCCATAATTAGCAACCTAAAATGTGTAAAAAGGTAATATATTAGCAAAATTAAAGCAAAACCTTCTAAGCAAAATAAAATATGGTAATCTTTCAAAATACATTTTGCTTTTAAACATCAATATAATGTTGCATGGCGAATTTGTGTCAATACAGTGCATGTTTCTCTGAACTGGTGAGATGTGGGCAACACTAGATTAATTTGCAAGGAAAATTATAGTTTAGACATCTCATCTTGATAAAATAGTGTGAATGTGAAGTAAGATTGGTTTGTTGTATTAGTCACATACTGGTCTAATTTTCTAAAACTGTTCTTACTCAGGGCAAGGAATTCTCCATGTGATGTGATGTGTATGTCTGCATACAATGCAATACAATACAATACAATACAATACAATACAATACAATACAATACAATACAATACAATACAATACAATACAATATGAATATGTTTGGTGCTTTAGTTACCCCACAAGGATTAGTTTTATCCATTTATAATTTAACATAGGATAAACCAAGGAAAAGAAAATAGTTTTGAGAAGGCAGTGTATTGTCCACATGGAATGAGACATTAGATAGAAAAAGTAAAAAGTTCTGTATAGAGAAACTGGCTTTTTTATTCTTGAATTGTTTCGCAATTTTTCTTAAGCTATGTTAAAAATACCAATTGGAAGAGAGGTGATTGCCATTTTTTTTGCAGTAGAAATTCTAGTGGTGCAGAAGTCTGAAATCTCAGCTCTTTCAAGGTCTGTCAGTCAAAAACTGCATTAACTCTTAATGTACTTCCCTAGACTAGGTGTTGGCTTGGAAACCAGGAAAATGTGACATCTAGGCCTCTGGGGCAGGAAAGGCAGCTGGGTGGTTTTGGACTAGTCACTCTTAGTTCAACCACTTCACAGGGTTGTTGTGGCGGTGAAAATAGGAGGCAGGAATATTAGGAATGGTCACCATCTTGAGTTGACCGTATTTTTAAAAAGGTGCAATAAAAATCCCATAATAACAATATTATTAATATGCAACCACAACAGGTGCAAAACCCCAACTGGCACATGTAGAGCAACAAAGTGCTTTGAGGGAAACCCCTGTGAAACTGGTGAACAAGCAAGTGAGCAAGTGGGCAAAACCAAATGGCACAACCAACAAGACATTTTCCCACAAGACTCACACAGAGAGCAAGCAGTAATATATAGAAATGATGATTATAGCATCCTAGGTTCCTGGGAATAATTCTGTGAGAATGAAGATGAACACCAGATAAGGAATTGGCAGTTGTGATTTCATTGTCATGTATAATAAATACTGAGCCTATTGGATTTGAAAGTATAGAACCTTTTTTGATTAATTTTTATAAAGCAGCTACTGAATTTTAAAAACAGGGTAACAATGGGAAGATATGCTGCACATCAGGGATGGGTTCCAGCTGCTGCCACTGCCGGTTCGCTCAGGGATGCACCTGCACTTGATGCGCACTATACATGCATGCACAGTACTGAAAAAAAATGTTTCTGCCCATGCAAAAAACAAGATGGTGGCCCCCGAACCGATATAACTGGTTCGGGGGCATGGCAGGCTGAGTTACTCAGCTAATTGGTAGGAACCCACCTCTGTTATACATATAGTTGAAGCTTCCTGTTAAATGTTATTGGCAGCCATTACTGTTTGTAGAATTTTCAATTATAAAAGTCTCAATCAAAATTTGAAGATGATCACTCTTTTTTTGCAGGATGGGTGGGATGAGAGCCCCCTGTTTTTGTTTCATAATATTCAGGGCATTATACATTCAACATATTTCATACAGTTCTGCATTAAGGAGGTAAATGGTAACATACTCACCTGCAACAATTCAGCTGTTTTGGTAGTTAATCCTGTAATCAGTTCCATTCGATGATTTACTTTGGCAATAACCAGATCGTCCTCTTCCTCCAGCCAGGAACTTTCAGAAAAAGAGATTATGTACAGGAATTTACAAGGCTCAACTCATGAAATTTAAAGGCAGGCATATAGATTCACTTCCTTTCATATCTTCACTCAACTTTGCAGATGAGTCAACATTTACAATACTTCTTTAAAAATCAACTTTTAGTTTTTAACCATTAAGCAATAGTCACATTGCAACTTGACATTGTAGATTTTATAATTTGGGGGGGTAAAAGATAATACCTAATAATACCGTAGAATAAAATAGTAAGAATAGCAAAAATAGTAAACATTTCAATAGTTCTTTGTTCAATAATGTTTTAATTATTGGTCAAGTTTTGAATGATGTGCATTTCAAGGTTTTAATTTATTATCAATATGTTTTAAAATTATTCTATAAAAAAAAGAATGAAATTCATTCTTACGCAATTTACCTTTTCGAAACCCGGTAGCTTGCTACTGTTAGTACACCTGTTTTAGGGTCCCGGACTGTAGCTCTTGCCAACTGCATCAAAAGATATGCAAGATTTACTAAATTCAGATTTACATATATATATGTAAATATATATATGTAAATATATATATATATATGTAAATATAACCATCCTGGCCTCTTACAATTTAATCAGCTCTTAAAAATAATATATATATATATATATAAACATGCCAAACTCATCTTGCATTTTTATTCCCAAGTATTCCTTAAGCTTCTTCTAAGAAGTATTTTGTGCATTATTGCAGCTGAATGTTATTCTATATCCTGAAAGGAAAGGTATTGCATTAGTGATAAATAAATTCATCACTTTAAATATTGTTTTGACTCTTCAGGGTTTATAAATGGGAAAAGTTAGCTTTTCCTTGGCAGATACATCAAGCTTATATCACAGGATTTTTTTGGGTAGGTGGAGGAGGGGTTACAGACTTTACTTACTTATATCAGTCCTCAGTTAATGACTGTTTGTTCAGAAATCATTCAAAATTACTATACCACTGAACAAGGAGATTTACAACTGGTCCTTGTAGTTGTGGTCATTAGTGTCCCCACGGTCACATGATCTGCCATTTTCCATCTTCCTGTTGGCTTCCCACAAGCTGTGTCAATGGGGAAGCCTACAGGAGGTCCCAAATAGTAACATTGTGCTTAATAACCCTGCACAGAATCTGCTTAATGACAGCAACTAGAACTGATGTAATTGTCATCATAGGATAGTGTGGTTTGACTATGTCACTTAGGAACAGAATTGGTGGTCCCAATTAGCATCCCAATTAAGTGAGAACTATTTGTAATTTTATAATGTGCTGGTATATGCTATAGGATTCCTATTTGTTCTTCATGCTAGAGTTAAATACACTTAACCCTATATGGGTTGGTAATGACAGTGAAATGCAAAACCGCTGTCCCAAATCTGGAAAACAGGCCATAATGTATGGAACTCAGAGGATTTCAGGGAGAAATGGACAAAGCCCTGTACAACAACAGCTCTATATAAATAGCCAACAGCACTCACTTCTTGTGTCAGCACTGATAATGGTAGCTAACCTGGTAATGAAATATATGCAGGAAGAAAACCAAGCTCAGGTAATACCAACAAAGTTGTATCAAACCTTGATGATTGCAACTTTCATTAGCTGGTTATGTAATCAAGGCAAACAAAGAACTATTACAGAATTTGCAAGGGAAATGGTACTATATTAGGAGACAGGCTTGAATTTATCTTTAACAAAAGTAAGAAAAAACCCTTCCCCACCCCCCTGGCACCCCCTGGCAGTCCCAGTCCTCCTGGCATCTCCTTCCTCCCTAAGTTGTTTATTGCTGACATATCTCTTGATAGTGCAGAGGCCAAGAAACTGGCACTGTGAAACAGCATCTCTGAGCACAAAAACAGACACCAATACACTGGAAGAAAAGAACCCATTGAGAGCTTGTCCCTTGCCAGAACTCCCTAACATTTCTAATATATTCATACAACGGACTGCATCATAAAGAAGTGATTAATTTTTACTTAGGATCCTTGAGAAACTGCAGTGCTTAATGAACAGAAAGTTAAGAGTTTTAAAGTCTAACATCCTACCGCCTGAGGCTAGCCCAGAGACCGATTACTAAAGGAAATGGGAATGATTAGGAAAGACTTTGCTAAGGGTTTAGTTTGGTTGAACCAGTCAGGGAACTGGCCCACACGACCACAAGTATGCCTGTAACCATGGCAGTGCAATTGCACCTTAATTGTGACACAAATATTTGTTTAAAACAATGCCACTTCACTAATATGAGTTCTATGTATTCTAATAGACCACACTCATAATTATTCTTTTTGTCAGCATTTTTCTTCTCAAGCTTAATTCATTTTTTCCATATTACTTCTTTGGTCTCTTAATATCCCTATTAATTATCTTGTCTTGACATGTAGCTTTTGGCACAATGAAATGCCAGATTCCTGACTCGTGCTATTCTGTTGTAATAAGCTCTTGCTCCAGAAATCAGGATCAGAAACTCAGTTTAAAGTATTGCTTGAAGTGATTTAATTCTGAATTTTATTTTATTTTCTTGCTTTTTTAAAAAGACAATGACAAATGTAGCCACATTATTACATATATTAATGTAATAATGTGGCTACATTTGTCATTATCTTTTTAAAAAAGCAAGAAAATAAAATGAAATATCCGTATTAAATAGCAGCAAGTTATCGCTCCTCTTTTCAGTTTGAAATTGGAACCACAAAAATTAGTATTGCTAAAGCTAAGGTTAAAAAAGAATGAATTATTCATGTAAGTTACAATTTCATGTTTTGCTCCTTGTTTTTGTTCAAATCCTAGGCATAAATTTTAGCTTAATACCACCACCAAGAACTAATCTGAATTTTTTTTTTAGATCCAATAGACAGGGATAAATATATGTTGTCTACGACAGTAATAAATTCTTATTTCAAACTTTTTAACATCACAATATGGATGAATATATCTTGATTGCTGATCAATCACTATATTACCGCAACTTTAGCCTATCCTGGACCCTAGTGTGTATTTGAATGGGTGATTAAAAATGAGTAGCAACAGATACTTCCCATAAAACTATGCATCTGTATTTCAAAAGGAAATGGTTTATACAATTGATGCAATTAATACTGCTAAATTATATGTTCCAATTTATCTGATTATTTTCATGTATAAATACAATAAAAGAACTTCATTTAATTATAGTCCAAGATTGTCATTAGAAAAACATTAGAGCAACTTTTATCTATCTATCAGATAAACAACTAAAGAATCTGGGTTTCAAATAAGCAGATATTCCTATATAGCTTTGTTCTTTTTAGACATCCTGCACTAAATGAAATAATCATGTTTTCAATTCAGTCCAAGGTTTATGATGTTTAAGAACCAGAGAAAGTAATTATAAATCATCAGAAAAATGTCTTCATTTGTAGATGAAAGCCGTGAAAAATATTAAATGAGGTGAATTAATGGATGAACAAGAATTATGACTTCAGAAACATTTAAAATAAATCCACGTTTTAAAAAAAAATCCTTACTCAACTGTTACATTTCTTAACCTCATTCCTTAATGTAATTATTTGTTTTTACAATTTCTGACCATCAACTTACTCTAATTCCTAATTAGAGGAGGTAAAGGAAATAATTACCAATGTACAAGTAATTGGAAGCTTTCTACTATTTAAAGCACATGAAAAATCATAGCTGACTAGCCGTCCCACAACTTACTTGGTAATATTTTTAGGCCACTCCGGGGGTTTTAAAAGATTGGGTTTTTAGCACAGGGTTGAGTTTTAAATTGTTTTTATTATGTTTGTATTGTTTGTATGTATTTGCTCCTCTTGTGCGCCGCCCCGAGTCCCTTGTGGAGATGGGGCGGGATATAAATCCAATAAAATCTAAATCTAAATCTAAAAACCCAAGTTCCTAAGTTCAGTTCCTGCTATATTTTCTAAAATAGTTTTCAGATACGATGAAATACTCTGATCAGTATAATTAGGGTAAATCATCTTTCTCCAGATGTGCTCATTACATTTTCCATCATTCCCAGCCAGCATGGGTAGAGATGGAGCAAGTGAGCCACCATTCTTCTTCAACAACCACAGTAAACATACTGGTTTAGAATTAAGAATAAACCTTGGACAGATATTCTGCTTTCTTCTTTTCTAAGATAGTGTTAAAAGCCTTAATTTCCTGCAATTTAACTTTGTGTTAAATTGGACAAATTATTATGCACATATTTTTAATAGAAACAGCCAGTCCCAATTAATTCAATTTCACTTTTTTATTAGCTTCTATTAATTAATTGAAATGCTGATGTAATTTCAGTCACTGAATAAAATGAACTCTTACTTTTGGTTTAGCCAACTCCTTAATCTTCTCTATTTCTTCATCAGATAGGACTTCATAATATCTGACAATATGTGGGCTGTCCCATTCATCTTCTTCTTTAAAAGGTGCTACAATTAAATAAGGATTTCGATTTCCATTGTGGTATCTGCAAAACAACCTCTTCTGTCTTCGAGGCGTCTAGGAATATATCCAGATAAATACAGTAGTTTAGATTCTGAATTATTGGTCATCACAATACAAAAAAGATGCTAAGAAAGCGTGCAGAGAAGAGCAACAAAACCTGATAAAGGGTCTAGAGGCTAAATTCTATGAAGAACGGCTAAAGGAACTAGGTATGTTTAGCGCAACGAAAAGAAGACTGAGTGGAGACAGAGGTATAATAGCAGTCTTCCAATACCTGAAGGGCTCCCATAGGAAAGAGGGCATCAATTTAGAAGCAATGGGTGGAAGCTCATCAGAGGAAGATCCAATCTGGAATGGAGGAATTTTCTGACAGTGAGAACTATTAAGCAGTGGAAGAGCTTGCCTCTCACAGTTCTGGGTGTCCCATACTGGAGTTTTTCACGCAAAGATTGGACAACCATTTGTCTGAGATGGTTTGAGAATTCCTGCCTTGAGTGGGAGGTGGATTAGAAGACCTCCAAGGTCCTGACGGTTTCCTGACAGAACAATTAATTTTCTGACAGTGATAGCAATTAGTGGAACAGCTTGCCTTCAGAAGTTGTGGGTGGTCTCATATGTGGTGGACATGCAATGAGACAAAAAGGTAGTCGAAAGTGATACCATCATGGCTGAAACAAGTGGTGGGATATTAAATTCTGTTCAAACCAGAAATGTTCCTCCTAGACATAATACCAGAGAGGTATAAGAAAGATGTGCTCTATCTAATTATCCATGTATTAACTGTGGTGCGGATAACCTATGCCCAGTATTGGAAAAAAGAAAACATCCCATCACATAATTAGGAAAATTTTGCCCTGTACGGAAGCAGATAGGCTCACCCTAGAACTAAAAAATAAAGTCAAGTCGGAATATTATGAAGTTTGGAACAGATTTTATTATTGGTTTAAGACAAGGTGACAAGACTTGAACAAATCGTACATAATGTGATTGGATAGAAGGATAGATCATGTATTAAGTAAGCTGACAGCTAATGGATGAGATTATGTGTAAATACTGTGATTGTATGGGCACAACGGCTTCACTGTCCTGCATTATTTTAAATGTAAAAACAATAAAATATATATATATATTTTAAAAGAAGAAGTTGTGGTTGCTCCAACACTGGAAGTTTTTAAGGACAACAATTTGAAATGGCATAGGGTTTCCTGCCTGAGCAGGGAGTTGAACTAGAAGACCTCCAAGGTCCCTTCCAATTCTGTTATTTTGTTATTCTGTCCCTTCCAACCCTATGATTCCATAAGCAAGGATAAGTTGAAATATGACATCTTGTCATAATTTTAAGCATTTTCTGAGTTCATTGTTACCAAGCAGAATAATCTTGAACATTAGCAACTACATGCAATTCAAAGGAAGAACTATTCATTATTCCTCTGAAATGGCAACTGTTTAATAAATTCTGAAATGGTATTTTTGTTCTCATTGTTTCGTAATGGAAGATATAGCTTCTTGGTGTAAAAATCCAGCTATCTTGCCACGTGAAGTTACCTATCGACTTTTTTTTGCCTCTTTTAGCAAGTTGAAAACAAAGAGGAACTTTACTTGTAAAATGTAGTCTTAAAGGAAACAATATGAGAATTTAGCTGCGGTGGTGCAGTGGTTAGACTGCAGTCCTCCAGGCTACTTCTGCTGACTACAATTTGGCAGTTCAAATCCCACCAGACTCAAGGTTGACGGAGTCTTCTCTCCTTTCAAGGTGGGTAAAATGAGGACCCAGATGGTTGGGGGAAATATGCTGATTCTGTAAACTGCTTAGAGTGGGCTGTAAAGCACTGTGAAGCGGTAGATACAGTAAGTCTAAGTGCTATTGCTATTTAAACTAGTAATCCTTGGCACTTCTTTTACTTACCAGTTGCACACCTTCCCCTCTGCAAAGGGCTTCATAGGTCTCACGCTCTGGCAGGTAGTCCCGCGGCCTTTCATAAATGCCATTGTATGTTTTGGGCTCACTGGGGTTCACTGATGATTCATTGATTTGGTTTCTTTCTTCTTCGCTCTCCAGCAGCTTCTCAAAGTACTGCATGTTGCTGCCTGCTCTCTCATGACCTGGATCTTGGTTGGAAAAAAAATGTAAGAGAATCAACACAAGACTTTGAAGTCTATAAGCAGGCACCTGATACATTATGCAGGTCAAAAGCCAGCCTCCCTCACTTCCAATTAGGCTCTCCATGAATTAAAGATAGGATCTTTATTGGGCTTGAAATGTACAAGGGAAATAAAGAAAGAGTGTGATGCATTGTTTCAAATATGACATGAGACGATGTTTACCAACAAATGGCTTTTCTCTACATTAAAAAGAGCAGAATTACTGTTTTTTTTTAAATAAAGCTTACAGTTTACAGTTTACAGTTTATTATATTTATATCCCGCCCCCTCTCCACAAGGAAATATAAAAAAATATATATACAAAAATACAAGTACTAAGATTAAAAGCAAATTAAACTTAACCCTTGCGCTAAAATCCAAATTTAAAATCAA
>JAPKID020003913.1:0-12012 GCA_026931265.2 Tropidonophis doriae
CACATCTCCTTAATCACGAAGCTGAAGCAATCAAAAGTTGCAAGCTATGTTTTTATTATTCAGAGAGGTCTTTTATTGTCAGGGGTTTTTTTTATGAATGAATTCCACTAACATGAATATATCTCTCACTTGACCACTCTTGCAGCAAAAGGGAATAATTTGTTCTTTTAGTGAAAAGAAAAAGCAAATTCTGATACCTTTTGGAAAGTGAAGAAAAAGAAAACATCTTTAGGACTAATATAGTTTACAACGTAGAATAATTGTGTACAGACAGAGTTTAAATATCACATGTACTTTCCATAGGATGGCTGTGTTCAAATAAAGTATATTTAGATTTATCCTGTAGAGGGACCCTCATTACAAGTGATACCAGCTTCCTGTGCAGAAATATAATCAACCTAAGCTAAAAAGGCAACGTATATGTTAGAGACTAAATAAAAAGAACAATTCTCACATTACATGCTACACACTAATGCAGTACATTATATATCAGTTTATTGCATCTCTCTTATTTTTTCATTCATTTTCTAGTAATATATCCATCCTAATATAACTGTCCTTTTTTTTAAATATCCTCATATTATTAGAACTTTCATAGTTGGAATAATTTTTCCCTCTTGTTTTGGCAACACAAGAGTTAACCCAGCTAAAGCCATATTGATAAATTACTGTTGAACCACATACTTCTTGTTAGACTGCCCATTGAGTGTTGGACTTTTTTAGAGAAAGTCATTCATAGTTTTGGGAATAATAAAAAGTGGTAGGCTACAGAGTTCAACAAGTAAGGAAGACAACTCTAGGCAAATGAGCAGGCAAATATAATTGATAGAAAACTATTCAGTTGTTAATTTTGGGAGGGTTGTTAGTTTTGTTGGGCATAAAGATTTGTTTCTCCTTTTCTCCTCATTACTGGACACATATGGTCATGTTTATTTTCTTGAGACTGTGTTGGAAAAGGAATAATAGTATGCATAGTATATGACTAAATGCATGGTAGATGCTGTATTCAGTGTTGATCATTCCACTGAAATACACTTGCAGAGACAGTAGCATTGTAAGAGTGGTAATGCTGAATATATGGATTTTTTTTAAGTATAAGTTTTGCTTTTGTTTTTGGTTAGAATGCTGTTGTCTGCCTGAATGCATCTAAAAATCTTGATTTTCTTTTTTTTACTCCTACTCTTTTTAAAGAGTTAATTGATTCCACTTCATGGCTAACGGTGTTTTTAAATTTCTAATTCTTCTCCAAGATACTATTTCTGGGTATCCAGTGCATCTAACTGATCAATTGCAACTACTATGCTTCTGAACATATTTCTGACAGCCTCAACCATAAACTTTTTTGTTGCTATGTGGGTCATATTGTCTGTGGGTCACATTCATCCCCCTTGTCCCTAGGATTGATTTAGTATGACAGTGATTGATAGCTTAGAAGAAACTGTTGATAAAATAGATACATGCACTGCAAATAAAACTTTTGAATAGTTTAATAAAATAGATTTTATATGAAATGCACAGAATAAGTTTTATTCCTAATTGGAAGGACATTTCAACATTTTTAAAGCCAATTTGAAGTAAATATGTGACACTGTGATAGAAAACCAACAGGTACTTGGAAAGCAGCAGAAATCCTTAGTTTATATTAAGATAATTTTTTTTTAGAATCTATACTAGAAATAAGAAATAAATTTATACTAGAAATAAGTTTATATGTGCTTCTGTCAAATATATTCATTTACTTGCTATACATCTTAGAAGAATATATAGAGATAAACCATTCTTGCTATGAGAGTTATTCATGGGATATATTAATTATAACATTTAGCTTTAGAGATTTACAGCTATCTTGTTTCAAAAGTTTTAAAAATGGACATTTAACCTTATACCAGTTCTACTTTTGTACCTTAAAAAAATAAAACAAAAACCCAACTGGTCTGCAGATCCTTTGAAAGAAATTTTTTGTGTACAAAACTAAGTGCACATAACTTAAAGGAACGTGTATTTTAACTTTTTTTTCCAAAGGCTCTTCTTTAGGTCACTTTGATCAGTGATAGGTGGATAGCATCCAGAAACCTTTAATTTCTGGTCTTTACTGATTTGGACAGAGACCAGATTTAAATTCAAGCCGTTTGTAAATGTACACATGGAAACATACACATCCCAGTAAAAAAGAATGTCTATTGATTGGTTGAATAACAAAATACTTTTTCCTTTTTTGTTTTTCTGATCGAATAGGTTTTTTTACATTTATCAAAAAAGGTGTTATTTTCCTTTTTTCAGCTTCTCTTAAGGGGTGTGCTAAAATACTTTAAATGAACTTGACTATAATATAAAAACAGCAGTAATGAATAGATTTTAAAAAATGCCAGAGGTGGGTAAAAGCATTTTTTACTCTCCTGTTTCAAATCAAAAAGAGATAAACTCTTGAAGATATCTTTTCAGTTAAAAGAGGGGTTGTGTGTTCATCTGTAAGCCATTATACAATAATTTTAAATTCATCTACTGCTGCAACAAAATTTGCAACATAATTTCATTGTGTTACTGTATCTTATTAAAGCACAAATATCTGACATCGTGTACTGCTGCTTTATTTGGCTTCTCACCAGTATTATTACAAGTGACAATTTTCCTATTGTGGATTCAATTCTCTCATCAGCACAATGACTTTATTACTGGAACAATCATTTCATAGATAGATGAGAAGTAAGTTGAGGAAACTAAAATCAGGTCTGCATATTTATATTAATACGGATGCATTGTTTCATCGGAAAAAATGAAGAATTGGAATGTATTGGAAAGGTTGGTTATGAAAGCTTCCTTATTTTGCCACAATATATTCTACACAGAAAAAGTTTACATTTTCAAATACTATGTAATGGAATATTTCATTCCAATTTGAGTGCAAAACACCCCGTTGTAATTCTGCTAGTGTAATATTTGGTTTCCCCTTAATGAGAAAGTAGTTAAAATCAGAAAGATAGTCATATTTACTTACAAATTGTATTAACCTAGAGTAAAATATTGCCTTTTACCTATAAAAGTATTTCAAATTTTCTAAGCTTCATATTTAAAATAAAATAAAATAGCAATTCACTCCAGTAAATGAAAAAAAAACCACTGTTCATTTGGGTCACAGACTTACTGTCAAGAGGCTTTTTGTAAGTCTCATCATAACAAGAGAAGCTTGTAGCAAAGATATGAATGATGGTCATTTTATGGCAAACATTAGCAGTTGGGATATTTTCATATTTTTAAATATATGTTAAGGGTCATTTTGCCTTGCTTGTTAATTTGTTCAGAAGTATCAGTGGTAAAATAAATGTTTCAATCTGTTGGGAGGTATATACTGTATGTGACTGTGTTTGTGAATGTCGTACAGTTCATTCTGGAAAAATTAAATGCTGGTTTGAAAGATATTTGTTGCTGTTAAATTGTCCTAAGTAGCATGATTTGCTTGGCCTTGAGAAGGTGTTCTCTCTGAGCATATTGATGTTCTTTGTAATATGAGTGTTTAGAGATAAGCAGATCCATTTAATAGAAATAATATGAAATACATGTGCTGTTCAAAATAATATACAGATTCATATTCCAAAGATAATGCTTTTTCTTATTTGAAAGCTCTTTGGATGCAATACCATTTCTTCATTTTCTATTTATATCAAGAATATACATGTTTGTATGTGAATATGTTGCATGGTTGTGTCTGTGCATAATATCAACAGCTGTGTTTGTCCGTAACATTGTTTTTATAAATACATATTCTCAAGAAACACCTTAAATACTAAGGTGCAAGAACACTCTTCTGCAAAAGACAAATAAGGTTATTCCACTTGAAAATGTTGCAAGAAATTGTTTTTAAAACATGCAGCTTATTCATTCACATTGAATGCACACAGATGTACAGTTGTGTCACCACAATTTTCATTTACTGCCTGGATACCTATGAATGAACATCTGTAAACATGTAGCAACAAGGTATAATACTATATTGTTCTTTGCATGTGAGGATATATAGAATAGACATAATTGTAAGAATCTTATTGGAGTTTACTTGAAAATAGTGAATCAGAAAATAATTTGCCTAATATATGTAAGGCTATATGTGCATGCCAATATCCGATGATAGATAGATAGATAGATAGATAGATAGATAGATAGATAGATAGATAGATAGACCGACGCATTGTGACATTCAAGTGTAATTTTCCTTTTTCAGTGTTGTCTAGTTGATGGGTGCATGGGAAATACACTCAGTTGTTCAAAGCAAAACAATTGTGTTTTATACACAGCCCAATGCATTTATTTTATTTTAATCATAGTCTGTAATTTTTTTGTTCTTCTAACTTTAAAGCTATCTTTAGCTAGTAATAGTGAATATACATGGCATCTAATTTGATGATGTAATGAACAGCTTGGATCGTAAAGAAAAATCATTATGATGGTATAATGTAAATTGTAGGTGCTAGATTTAAAAGAGTTAATTTTGTGAGCTTGCCTATTTTGTGCAGAATAAGAGAGTTAGATAACAGACACAGTAAAATATAACAGCAGCACCTCTTGCTTAAATAAGGATAGCTTGCCTTGACTTTTAACCCTCAATAATTAGTTGCTGAGTAAAGCATCTTTCAAATGTTGGGACAAAATCCTGCATAACTGAGGCTGGATTGCAGGAATTGTAGTGATAGTGAAAAAATTCACATTCACCAGGTCATGGTGACATGGTAAGCAATTGCAAAAGAACACTGGTTTTACTGATACTAGGCTGGCGTCATAAATAAGAAACAAACAAAATAAAAGCTTCTTGGTTGTCCTTCCTTTCACCATTAATTTAGCTGATGGTGAGACTAATTTTCATTAATACAGACCAGTAAATTGTTACATTGTAGAGTTTCAGAATTTAGGGCATTTGGAGGTTTAAAAGAATTAGGAGAAAGATTGAAATATTCAAGTTGGAATAGGGTTTTTCCTTATGCTTTAACTTCAGTGAAAATCGATTATTTGCAGTCCACAAGATAATTTTGCCAGAATGCTTAATGCACACATGTCATTTTACAAGTCCTGAGAATATGGACATATACAGAATGGATTCTATTAGCTAGAATATTTTTTATTGAAATCTCAGTAGAAAAAAAGGTGATAAACTCTTTGGCTTTTTTTCCTATAAAAATAGGCATGGCAGATTCTTTTCTAACAGATGAGAATAAAAATCTATGAAAACTAAAGGAAATCTCTCTTTTAGGGGTATTCCGAATAGCCTTAATTAATGAACTACAGCTTATTTCAGCATAGCGTAGTTCATATTAAACAGCTTCTGTTTCACCACCTTCATCTACTACTTGTGGTTTGGGGAATGGTAAGTTACTCCTTGCTTATACTACATTTATGAATGTGAATTGGCACACAATATATCAGATTCTGTGTACCCTCATATGGCTCATATAGTGAAGAGAAACAGCTGTGCTAGTTAAACGAACAGTATGCTTACAGAGGGAGAAAAAGTAGCAGGGAAAATGGATTTTAATTTAAGAAGAGACACACTCTGGAGAAGGTGAACTTAATATGGCACTGCTTACCTCTATAAAACCCATTCCACAAAGAATCTGGAAGTCAAATACTGTGTTGTGTTACTTCTTCTCTGTGTGTATATTGTAATTTTTGTAATGCCCAATATCAATGTTCTTTTTTTTCTTATTATGAATAGCCTTGATTCCCCCCTCCCCTCAGATCTAGCCATTAATGAGATTCTAGATAAAATTGAGAGATAAAATTTTAGATACACACACACACACACACACACACACAATATTGTTTATATCCCTAGCAAAGCTATTACGTATTCTGTTGTGTTTTTATCTCATCCTATACAAATGATTGGAATAGTTAACTCATTATGAATAATTTGAAATTCATTCTCATTGAATTCTCGTCATTTATGTGTGATAGTTTTAAAAATATAACAGCATGTAGGAGGAATAAACAGCATTTAGAAAGTACAATGATGTGATTTTCTGAAAAAGAGTCACTTGTGCAGATTAATTTTATTCTCTTTATTTAAAATGATGTGGAAAATTATCTGTGGCACACTGCTATGTTTGTAAATTTCAGCATGTTAATTCTCTTCTAAATTTATTTCAGTAAATTTTCTTTTTTCATGGAATGCAATCTAAATGAATGCAAGCCAGCATAAGGCTGTTCACTTTCTTGATAGTAAGTTTCACTGAAATTATTGGCCTTTGCCTCTGTGCTAGCTTGTATAAGATCATGCTGAAACATTAATGAAAACCAATGCAACTTAAGTATGCATGCTGTTTTCCCATATGACATTGAAAAGAATATTTTTGCTGTTTCTGTCACAACTGAATACGGGTTCATCTTATATAAAACCTGAAGGGGGAAAAAATGAAAAAGAGGACAGCTTTTATTTTTTAAATATTTTAGCACCAGCAATTTATCAGGGATTTTCTTCAATAAATGAATTATAAACACAGGGACTTGTGGCCAAAAGCTGTTTTTTGAATAAAAATCAATTGCCTTCATGTTCCAATCACATCACATGAAACTCCTAGTTTAAGTCTGTATAAAGTAGATGGGGAAAATAGTGTTCTCTATAAATAACAATATCAAATCTGCATGAAATCTATCCATTCCTTTTGCATATATACACATGCAAGTATTTTTTTACAGGACCAAGCCTATTCTGTGAGTCTTCACTTTTGTCATATCAGTTTTCAATCTATTTGCAATTATACACTGAGAGCAGTTTTCACATTTTAAACAGGATAATGGGGGGTTGCAGATCAGAAACTTGTCAAATTACAGAAGAAAACAGCTTCACGTATGCTTTATTATTCCATAAGGCCATGTGGATGTCATGGATTTCCTGGTTTTGTTTCAGTTTTTTTCCAATCAGGTCAGGCTGAGAAAAACTGCTGAATTGTGGATAATCACTGTAAATCTACCCGTGCCTGGCATTTTTCATACGGGCACCCTAGTTTAGCTATTGGCAGAAAGTCCATTTATTTTGCCTCTGAATTAGATTCTCAGAATCTAATATTGGTAGATTGCTTGGTCCAATCTTTATGGAATATTAGAGGAAAGATAGTATATTGATCTGCACTTCAGTCCTTTTCAGAAATGGCATTTTCTTCCTAAGCCACCTGGCCAGTAAGAATTTTAGCCCAAACATTATTTCTGTGACACTAAAATACAACAAACGCAATGACAAAAATCAGGAAAAAATTATTATAAAAACCATGCTACTTTCCTTGTATAGAATCATCACATTTAGTAGGGTATTACTGCAGATATGTGCAATTTAATTTGAATGCCTTTATATACAAAGTACAAGTTGCTGGTGTAAATGGATACATTTACACAATGGGTAAATGAGTAAATGGATAAATTTTATTGGAAATTATTTCTACCGGAACTGGAAAAATGGATATGTATTCCATATTACAGGTCTGTGTTCCATATTATACTACAGAAACCAGAGAAGTGTAAGAGTATAATTTTATGCATGTTTATTCCTAGCGAGTTTCACCACATTATTCAAGGAAGTGTTCTCAGGGTTTGACTGGAGTACTTGGTAGGATTTTTGTTATTGTTGTTGTTTATATTTAGTAAAGCTTTAAAGTTTGTCAACTTTATTAATGTTGCACATCATAGCTCTTTGTTCCCAGGACAATTGAGCCAAGACTTACATTTGCCAAGATCATCTGAACTAGTTGTCTGCAGGGGAAAAAAAAAATATCAGTAATGAAGAGTACACGTGGAAAAAAAGTAATTACTTCCAGCTGGCTTTATGCAATAGCAAAACTAATATTAAATTGAGAAGCTTAATTAGTGTGGATTTAATTATTTTTTCATTGAAAGGGAACGGTGTAATTCTGTTTCTTTTTTAAAAAATAATGGTCCTAAGTTATTTCTATATATAAAAAGGTAGTTGATTTTTGGCATAATCAGGGTAGAAACGGGGTACTGTAGTGAGATTTCTACCCATCCATAATGCCCTACACCACTTGGCATTGTCAGCATGCCTGCTGCAGCTGGCAGCATTTGACTATCATTTTATAAATAGGATAGAGAGATTTTATTCAGGACGGCATTCTGCATTTGTGACTCCTGCAAAATCTGATTTTATTGACCTTGTTATGATTTAACAGGTACGTTGCAAATATATTTTTATTTGAATATTTTAAAGATCAGCATTAAGGGTGAGGAAGAAGAGGAGATTAAAAGTCCTTCCTCACTGGGGTTAGCATGGTAATTCCTAGATAAATTTTCATTGTACTTTATGAGGGTATCAGCACTTGTCTGAATTGAAACTATATTGAAAACATGAAAAGACTTAGGCATGGAGGGTATAATCCAGAATCTGGTGCAGGTATACAACAAAGGTATGTTTGTGGTTCCTATATAATCCAGTTGGAACTCAAGGCTCCTTGCTGACTTTAGATGGGATCTATTGAGAATTAAAGTATTGTTAAGTTACATTGATTTCTGTGGGAAAGAAAAAAAAAATAAAGGTAAACTAAATAGGAAAAATGCCATGGAGAGGAGGATATTCTGCATTTCTTTAGCTAAGCATGACATGAAATCTGCTTTGCATTCCTGCACAACTCTATAGGTTTAATCTAGATGTTACTAGGGAAAAAATGAGCAGAAACATCAGCTTAAAGTCTAGATAAACTCTTAAGTGCATACTTAAATCAATCCCCCTGGGTATTTTTATATTTAGATTTTCAGTTAGGCTTTAAGTCTGAAACCATTCACAGTTAATTATTAAAATTGGTACTGCTTATATGCAATGCAGTGGGTTGCAATTATTTATTTTAAATGCTAATTTTTCAAGGTAAGATCCTGCTCACCTGTTGAGTGGATTAAAAATAGCATGCATTGGAAAAGATAAATTGTATTCTTAATTCTGGGTGAAATAGTTTTGATTGATCCACCTGATTGGATCCATAGTTGTTTTCAAGCAGCCATAAACTTTAGCCATGCTAAAAAAACAACCATATGATAGTACTGCTGATTTCTGGGGGGGGAAATGTATATTGATTTAAGTTCTCCACTCTTCTATTCTGTCTTTATACTTGTATTTTTTATTTAAAAATGTTTAATATGCTTACATGTTATACCAATGGTGTCCAACCTTAGCAACTTTAAGACTTGTGAACTTTAACTTCCAGAATTCCCCAGCCAGTCATGCTTTTCTAGAGAATGTATTGCATAGGAAACAATGAACCTCAACGTATTATGTTTTCTTTTGAAATTTCTGTTAGAATTAGATTAAAATAGAGCTACACAAATCCACTATTAATAGGCTGTACCACTTCTATAGTTTGGGTGATTCACTCTTATCAACATTTTATCTATTGCATGAATGTTCCGCCTCCAGTCTAAAAAGTTGTTTAAGGGCATGATTTTTTTCCTGTGCGCATGGCCATTATACACGGTCTCCAGCAACTAGCTATAGGGATGTTTAGTCACTCATTAGAGTTCTAGTCAGTGTGGAAGTAATGTTGTCCTTCAATCATTCTTAAGCCCTAGTAAACTAGATGTTCAATAAGTAATGTAATTACATACATACATACATACATACATACATACATACATACATACATACATAATTCTGTATAAGAGTGAGAAATATAATTGTTAAAATGTTAGAAGTTTACTTTGCAAACTCTATGTCACCTTTCTTTCCAAATAAACATAAAGTCTCTTTCAAACCAAGGTGAACTTCTGGCCATATTGCAAACACTTCCACATAGTTTGGAAGGAGTGGTTTTCCATTGTCTTTAGGTTGTTTTTTTTTTAAATTTCCCATATAGCCTACAATCCAGGGATTTTTTTTAGTGATGTCCCACTTAAGTTCTGACCTGGTATGAACATGGTCAGAGTTTAATTATGCATCAGCCGGAATTGGTTAGATGCTACTACAAGTAATATAAAATATCAACCAAATACAATATAATGTTGAATTGGAAATACATTCCACTGTTCTCAGTGGTGCTTCTTCTCACATAAGTATGCATATTTAACATATGCAGTTATTCAGTACATAAATTGCCCAGAATCATTATTTGAGATGAAGAGGGAGGGGGGAGGAAGGGAAGGAGAGAGAGAGTGAGAGAGAGAATATATATAAATGGATGGATGAATAAATTTATGAATGAATGAATTAGTCTGACAAAGAGGGCAGTAATAGTTCGACTGTTTGGACATAGCTGTATTTGTTGTAAGAACATATTTTCAAATGAAAAATATGCAAAACTGTCTTGGATTATTTTGCAAATACACTATTTTATGCATACATTTTTTAAAAAGGTGGTATAAGTGGCTGAACACATAATTTAATAGATAATTGCAATATCCAATAAAATTACTTAATCAACTTTAATCTAGTTTCTTATTATGTGAACTAAAATCAACTGGATTTTGATAAATAAAGATCATTTGCCTACTATCTGTTCTTGGTATGATATTATCAGTAAATTATTGCAAAAAGTATGACACTTATTATTTCATTGTAGTGATTTTTTTTTCAACTTGCCATTGAATGTTTCTTTCTATTTCCTATTTGTAAGAAAATACAGTTGAGAATATATGGCTTCAAATATGAAATTAAAATTATCTTTTTCCATTTAAAAAGTAATTTAATTTTTATATAATTTTATCAAGGATTTTATTACAGTAATAAAAACTAATTAAAACTAAACTTAAAAAGTATGAAAAAGAAAAATTTGCAAGAAAAATAAAGATAAGAAAAAAATAAAAGAATAAGAAAAATAACTTCCAACCTTCATTACAATTTAGTAATTCTTCACTTTATAAGGTTACCTACAGATATCACTTCATTTCCTAATCCCATCCCTTATCTATAAGCAAATCCCGTCCTTTATCTATAAGCAAATCCATAAAATATCAAATTTTTAATCCTAATGTCGGCAATAAATCCATAAAGGACTGCCAGAATCTATTATCTTAATCTTGATCGAATAAACAAACTTTATATTGCTTCCTTTTATTTCTTATAGTCTTCAGCTGTAGTTAGTTAAATATTGTTGTAGGATTTAATTTTTCTTCAATTTTTAGCCTTTTCCATGGATTTAACATATCTTTATTTTTAGATTCAATAATAAAAACTTTTCCAGGTCATTCTCTTGGTTTTTCATATTTTTAAAACTTCAGTATCTTCTGCATATCCAATAATATGTAATCTGTTTACCTCTAATTTTTGGTTTCACTTTTAATATTTTCTCTGCCTTGTCAAACAAATTTGCTCCACATGATATGTCCTCATTGACATGGATGTAATCTATCCATAGAATCAGACATTGCTAACAATGCTACTAATTTCTGCCTCCATTCTTCAAAGATGTCCTTTAATATTTGGAATATTATGGGCCATTTTGTAAACCCCAGTTAACTGACACCAAAAGTTGCTTCATAATTTTCCTTCTATTTATAATTCTTAGACGCTACTAGTATCCAATTTTTAAAATCATGAAGTTGTTTATCTGTGTTACGAACTAAGAGACAAAATAACTCTGGTTCATACAGAAGCTATTTCTTTTTTATAGTTAATTATAAAACCTTACAGCAAAAACCAATATTCTAAATTGAACTGGACCTTTAATCCATTTGCAAATTTCTTAGGTTAAAATCTTTAGTTTTTTTGCTGGTTCTAATTAATTTTTCATTTGTTCAACATTGAGGTTAACTTTTCAGACTTGTCATTCCAAAGATCTTTAACAGCTTTAAGACAGTTAAGACAATTTCCAAAAGTGTGGCTTGGGAATTTACTGTCCTTTAAAAGACTGTATCGTGGTTGTGAGCAAGATGGACAATCCCTTCATCTGCTGATGGTTAAACCTGTAGAAGACTGCTATCCTGCAGTTTCCTTGTGAGTAGCAGCTGTCCAGAGCACATATACCGTATATTCTGGCGTATAAGACGACATTTGAAACCCAAAAAAGTCAACCGAAAATCGGGGGTCGTCTTATA
>JAPKID020003914.1:0-12011 GCA_026931265.2 Tropidonophis doriae
ACCTACTTTCTCTCCCTATCTACCTACTGTATTTCTCTCTCTCTATTTCTCTCTATCCCTTTATCTACCTACCTACCTACTCTCTCTCTACCTACCTACCTACTATATTTCTCTTTCTTTCTCTCCCTCTCTTTCCCTCTATCTACCTACCTACCTACTTTTTTTTGTAATTTGCCTCTTCAAAACCTTGGTGTGTTTTATAATCCGAAAAATAAGGTAGCTAATTCTAAATATTAGAAAAGTTGATATTAGAAAAGAAAGCTAGCAATGGATAGCTATAAGCCTAAAGCCACTTGCCCCCCTCTTTCTTTTTTCCAGTCGATCCCCAGGTTAAAAACTTATATCTCTTTTTATCTCCCTAAATACTGCTATGGACCAGAATGAGACCTGGTTGATTGTCAGTTGAAGGAACAATTGCTGTTAACTATTAAGGTAATAGGCCTATGAAGTCCCTGGCTCTTTGAATGTGGCTTGATCCTCACAACTAAATTGGCTTAGATCTAGTTTCATTTGATGAAAGAGCAGAAGGAAATCCCAAGGCTACAGGGCAGATGGGGAAACTGAAAAAGGGAACAGTAAATCATTTTTGAATTGCTGCCCAAAGCACCACATTGAAAAGAAGTATATAGCCATCAAATGTTAATTTCAACCCAAGGAAGCCTTTACCTTTACTTTAAGCTTATTATGCCTAGAAAAAAATTAACTAAGAAGCTAGAAAAAGCAGAAAAATTGAGAAGTACAGCATCCAATTAGCAAATACTTGGCCTCTTTTTTCCTAGTCACATTACGAATATGAAGAAAGTTCAACTTTCTTTTTCTTCAACAGACATATATTGAATTTACATATTTCTAAAAGGCATATTGAGTTTTCCATTTTTTGAAATATCTTATTTATCTACACATATACATATATTTGCATAGATACATTTGCTGTAGTAATGTGCTCAGATTCCCAGAAGTTTACAATAATAAACCAATATTTAAACTAAAATAGCAATACCTTAATAACATATTTCATCAATACTGATGCATAATACATATGTATCATTCCTCAAATACTTGCTGAAAAACTCTATTTTTACCAGCTTCTGAAAGGCTATAGGGGTTGCTGCTGAATTGACCTCAGGATGGAAGCTGTCTGTACTGTAACATAGGAGCTGCAAAAGAAAATTGAAACCAGAAAAACAACATGAGGTTCTACTGTCTTATTGTCTCTCTACTGGTGACCATTCATACATTTTGTTGGGGAGAATACACTGAATGAATTGATCCCCATGGACTGTCCAAATATTATAATACAGAACAAATGCATGTGATAAGGAATGCTTTATTGTAAGCTTTATCACATGGTGGATTTTGATGGCAGAAACAGAAGTGGTTGTTTGTTTAACTTGGATTCTTGAGCTAACATGGCATTAGGCCAGGTTATTTGAGGAACCATTTCTCCCCAGTGACATCTTTCCATCCCATCAGGTGCAGCAGTAGACGCTTGTTGAAGGTTCTGTCCACTTGAGAATGCCACCTGCTGGGACCAGAAAGTGGGCCTTTCTGCTGCTGAACCCTATCTATAGAACAACATTCCTCCCAAAGGAATTCCGTTGATGATTATTCCAGGAGAGCCAGAAAACCTGTTCTGTCTTCTGACCCCAGGGATCAGAGAGTGGTGCGGAGCTCATAAAATGGCTATACTGTTCTTGTGTATCTATATTCTTAGGGTAACTTCCTCAAAGACTTTTAATTTTTAACTAGACAACCCATGATCTGTTGGGTCATCCTTTCAGAAATATTTTTTACCCTAAATAAAGAAGTCAAATGACAGTGGACAGGCACAAAAGCAGTGGGAATAGAAGTGTCAGGCCCCCAAAACAAAGAATGATGGTTCTTCTTTACTTTTCTTTACTGTTGCACACCTGTAGATTGTAACATGCAAACTGAAAACTGAAGCACCCTCCTATCTATATCAAGCATAAACTCTGATAACTTTCAGGGAGGGGCTATCCTCATCCATTTGGTCTCACACAAACTATCTGAACTGAACTGCTGGAATGCACCTCCCTCCCTCCTGGGAATTCTGGCCACAACAGACCACCATGGGGTGACTTCTGATTTCTGGATTCTGCATTGATTTTGTTTCCAGGAAAGCTGACGGGGCATCAAAAAATTATGATCATGTGACCTTAGATGACAACGGTGATGCTACAATGGCAACAACTTGGTGTGAGGATGCTTGAAATTTTAGTTACATGGAAGTAATAAGTCCTGGATTTTGGACACATCGTATAAGATAATGGGCTTGAGTCCCAGATTTAGAATGCATTCTATAAATTAGTGGATTTGAATTACCTTGATTCAGGTGCCTGCCCAATGATACTCAGTTTGGGCAATTTGAAGCTTGCAAACAAACAAGCAAAGTGTTTTAGTAGTACATATTAGGTGGGTTGCTCCTGGTTCTGCTCAGATTGGGCAAACTGGTAGTAGCGGCGGCAGGAAGCTCTCCCCACTCGCCTGGGGGCTTCTGTGCATGCGCAGAAGCACGTGCAAGTGCACGAGAAAACTGGTAGTAAAAATAATGGAAACCCATCACTGGTATATGTGCTTTTATTGTTTGTATGGCTTTTTATTTTTTTGGGTAATGTTTATTTTTTTCGTAAACTTTCTAGAGTCATGAATGTAAGATGGGCAACTATATAAATTGAATATATAAGTAAATCTCTCAAATATTAACTTCATATTAGCATAACATATATCCATCAGAGTAAAAGAGAACATTGATTTCAAATATCATGCCTTCCACTATATACTATTAAGTATAGGATTGGAACTTAAAATAGTAGTTTTTAAAAACATGGGAAAAAGCAAATATATATTTAATAATATTTATAACTGTAACTGAAGAAAAAGATATGGCATGTTCCTTTACAACCACCCATAATAGCTCAAATAACAAAAGACATTTATGAAAATCATCCATAGATGTATGGATTAAGTAGTAGAGCCAAATGGAATCTTTGTGTACAAAACCTGTATATTAGGAACCATTTATTTTTACCAGGCCGCTGTATTAACATGGATGAAAGAATGGATTGTATTGAGGTATACAAGATTATTGACGTTGGAAGGACATGAATTAATTGGGTTGGCATGCTTTCTTGTGGTATGGGAAAAATAAGATACATGGTTACTTTCAAAGACATTATATAAGAAATGCATTAATGTTAGTATGGGAGAAAATTAAAGAGCAACATGATTTGAGAATACCAGTTTGGCTTTCAACAATGGAATTACTGATTCACCCAAATGTGTATTAACATGGGAAATATTGTTAAATATTGTTATTGTTAAAGATATCATGAATGAAAAGGGGGAACTCAAAACTAAACAAGAACTGAGTGATCAAGGGATTGATATGGCACAAGTGCAGATAAATTCTAGATATGAGAAAGATACTAAGATGCTAAATTATAGGATTTTTTATAAAGAACTAATAGAATTAGATAAAATACTAACAGTAACAGAAGAAAGATTGATAATGAAATTGGATAGCTACCTACTGGATATAAAATTGAAAGACAAACAACTAAAGGAACAATGATAGCATGGGCAAAAAAATTGGTTATACAATAGAATTAGACAAATGGCAGAAACTGTGGGATAGGAATTACAAATTGACGATGTCATCTGCATATGAAGAAAATTTGTACACAATGTTTTATAGATGACATTTTGTGCCAACATGTTTGACAAAGATATTAACCTGCCAGGATGTTTAAAGGTTGGAAGTGTCACCAGATACCTGGGTCTTATTATCATATGTGGTGGACATGTGTAGAAGCAAAAAAATATTGGACAAAAATGCATACATGGTTGGAAAAGATGATAACACAACACACTGATTTAAAACCAGAAATATTTCTGTTGGGGATCTTACCAGAAACTTACAGTAAAGAGAACGCATATTTAATTATTCACGTATTGACCGCAGGTAGAATTGTATTTGCACAACATTGGAAAAGTGAAGAAATCCCTACTGATTAGATGGTGATTAGAAAAATATTAAAATGTGCAGAAATGAACAGATTAACACTGGTAATTAAGGAGAAGGAACAAACTGAATATTATTTGATATGGGCATTATTTTATCAATGATTATAGAATAAAAATGAAATAAAAGGAAGAGTTTAAAGAAGAGTTGAAAATATGTTAAGATAGAAATGTAAACAATATAACAATTATTAGTATTATGATGAGGTTTAAAATGCTTAATGTTATTATTACATTTTTATTAAATACTAGCCGTTCCTGGCCATGCATTGCTGTGGCCCAGTCTGGTTAAATGGCCAACTAATCTGTGTGTAGATCTACATCTGCACACACAAACATGTACACACAACCATCGTACAACCCCCAATCTACCTTCCTACTCCCTTTCTCCCTCTCTCCCTCTACCTACCTACCTACTGTATTTCTCCCTCTCTATCCACCTACCTACCTACCTACCTACCGCATTTCTCCCTCCCTCTCTCTATCCCTATAGCTGCCTACCTACATACCTACTGTATGTCTCCTTGAATCTTACGGACAGAGTATTTATGTCATAAAGGATGACATAATACCTCTGGCCCACTGCTCTCTCTGTATCCATCTACCTACCTTTTTTACATTTTTTTACATTTCCATTGCGTGTACCTGGCACAGGTCTGATATCTACACAATCTATATATATATCATTGGTGCCATACTTGAAAGGAACGTTGTGTGAAAATTTGGAAGCAATCGGTGCAGTACTTTTGGAGATTAGTGGTTTTGAACAAACTCGTTACATTTTTATTTATATAGATATTAAGAGGGAAAAACAAATAAGTTCATTATATTCAACTGTTTAATATACTATAATTCTAACATTAGGGAATTAATATCAATGTGAATGATATTGTAAATTTTGATGATTGTTGCCCAGAGATATTTGTACTAGACAGCACACTGTTTAAGGAAAGATGGAATGTTCATTTTTTAAAAAACAAAAACTTTTTTTTAAAAAAGAACACATTTATTTATTTAGTTGAGTTATTCAATTCAATTATTCAGACTGCCTCTGGTATTGTTTTGTACTGATCTTCTAGGGAACCACAGAATGCCAGTTGTGGGCAATCCTGCACAAAATGTTTAGTAGTATACATATCAGCACCACAAACGAACAAGGGGAATCTTTCCATCCCTCCTGATATAAGGCAGAAGCACTTCTTCTAGTATCACACCTAATTTTGTTCAATTTTGTCCAGAAAAAGTGAGGCAGGTCAAAACCAAGTGGCTTGCCTGACAAACAATCAGGCTACAAGAAGCTAGCTTTGACCATTACTTTTTCCAGACATTCTGGAGGGGTAGATTACTGGGTAGATGTTAAGTAAATCTCTGTTTTCCATGCTGGCCTATGGGATTTCAATCTTGAGATAAACCCTGCATTGTCCTGGTGAATAAGGAGGGCCTTTTGGTTCAGTATCCTTGACCAGAGCCGAAGGATAGCTTTTTGTCTTCTAATGTGGGGCCAGTATGATATTGCTAAGTACTGGTAACTAGAGCACAGGAGTGGAATGCAACATTCCAGAGATGATACACATTATCTTGTGGAGTTGGACATCAACCATTTGGGTGTGGGCGCTATTAAGCCACATATTGGCACAATATTCAGCTGTAGAATAAAGCAAACCAATATTAGGAGTGAGGCTCAATTTAAGGGATTCTTTATCTTGTTAAGTGGCTAGCAAAATATTGCTTACCAGAAATCCAATTGAATAATTTGGTCTTCGAGGCATCGTATGGGAGGATGTTTTAAAAAAGCACATTTATTGTTTAAACCAGCTTTATCTTGATTGGTTTAATTTAATAATCTTAGTTTATCTGTTCTTGTAAAGGAAGAAGCATCATGTATATTTGGAAAGTACTTTAGGAGATTATATATAGTCATTACAGGTAAAGTTCAGAAGTTGTTTTAATTTTTTATTACAGATGAAGATAGCGGGGAAGACATAGAATATATTGTTATTAATCAATTCCAGAAGACATTTGGTTCTGCTGTAAGTAGTTGCTTCTTAAGGATGTTTTTATTATTTTGGCTATATCCCAGGGGTTTTAAACTCAAATCATCTGGAGAACTTCAAGAGGATTTGTTCAAGGGCTGCAATAGTGAAGCCCTTTTATATGTTAATACAAAAATCTTAAGTTAAAAAAATGGAGAAAATAGCATTATGATATGTTTTAAAATGTAAATTTCTTATACTAAAGAAATCACAAAGAAAAAAAAATCCAATTTAGAGTTTTCCACTATAATTAATGGAGAAGCATAGTTGTTTATGGTTTTGAATATTTAACCTTAAATATGGTAACCAAGTTATTCCCGTCCCCTCTCTCCTCCAGATCACATAATCGGGATCCAAAATTTAAATAATCCACTTACTCAGAAAATTGTATTGGGATAGAAATTTTGATTCCTTGTTCATAAAACATTTTGGTAGACCTGCCTTGTTGCGGACCAAGAAAAAACTGAAGTGTGCTTTCAGAGATCTAAAATTAAGATCTCATGGAGACGAGGAGGGTTGAAAAAGGAGCTGCCATCTTGCTAACAGCAGAGAGAAATTTCTTACTCAGTGCACACATAGCAGGGTAGTGACTGCCAGAAATAGGTTGCAACTTGCCAGTTTAATCAAGCAACATAGATCATTGGCTGAGAAGAAACAGGTGTGTTTCTGGGCAGGGTAGGCTAAGGAGGAAGTAAATTCCTAACTTCAGAGTGTCATCACAGCTGAAGCATGGTTTGTTTCCATAGTCATGGCTTTAAAATGAAAAGTGTAGCTCTGTATCCAGGCAGCGCAAATTAAAGAGTAGTTGCACTCTGAGTCCTACATTAAGCTACTAGTGATGCCCTGATCTGGAGCTTGGTATGAAGCTGTCCTTTCGTCAGTCACCTTTGAGTGGAGAACTACCTTAGGCAGTCTGCATTGGAAATGGTGAAATCAGCATGCTCTTCTTCTAGCCATTACTCTTCTGTTGTGTGTATGAGTGAGAAATTGAGTGTGTGACTCCATCACACTGAACAACTATTTCAAAGAGTCATGAAATCTTCCTGAACAGTGGCAAAATCTGTATTGAATTTCCCTATATTGCAACTTCTCAATTTCCAGTAGACGAATCCTTCAGTGGATCAAAGTTTTCTTCCCCATACCCCTCACCTCTAAAAGGTTGTCATATTTGTGGGGCTAAATTAAAAATAAACCCAGTGGATATAAGATGACCCTGGGCACTATTTATGGCACACTTTTTAATTGCTTATTGTGAGAACCTGTGTGCTCTCTGAGCTTGGTTGTTTTCTTGCAGACATTTTATTACCAAACTAGGTAACATTATCAGTATTAGAAGGGAGTGGAATTTGCTCTCATTTTATATACTAATTGTTTGCCTTGTCAATGTTGGTGAGAATAGTCTAGGTGGTTTCTTGATTAGGCTGTTGTGTGCTGTTGGTTTATTTGGTGGTTCCTTGATTGGGATATTGTTCACTTCTTGATTGTTGGTCTAGAGCAGTGGTTCCCAGTCTTTTTTTGCCATGCCCTATTTCAGCATCTCTAAAACCCTTATGCCCCACCTGTGACATAATTCTTCATATTCAAAAAGTAAAGTCTACTCACAGAAAGGAAGCCTAAAAGGCCATTAATTTGGTTTAAACAAGGTTCAAATTGCCCCCCTGTGGGGCATGGGCCTCATGTTGGGAACCACTGGTCTAGTGTTAAATGTCATCATCTGAATGTTGATTGCTGGTGAGGTGTTTTGGTCTTGTTTTCTTTTTGGTTGTCTCTTGAATGGAATGTAGATGTTTATATCTATCTGCCTGTTGATTGATGGATGATTTGTCTGAGTGCCAGGCTTTCAGGAATTCTCTAGCATTTTTTGATTAGGTTTGGTCTAGGATGCTCCAAGTTTCCCAGTTGAAATTATGATTAAGTCTGTCCATATGTTGTGAAACTAAGGGTTTACATCATGTCTGCTGACTGCTAGTTAGCTTTCATGAATGTCATCTATGTACATATATGGCTATAATTCATAGCACTTCCACACGTATAATCCAAAGTATGGATCTGGCATGTGGATGACATTGTTACACATTGTACTTATAACATCTTTTTTTTCATCTTTCTACATTTAATGATGCAGTTTAACTTTGTATACAAAAACTAGTTTTATATTGTTTTATGTCTTCCATATCCTGCTATATATATTTTTTTGTTTCCTTATTAGATGTTGCACATCAAAAATCAAAGTATATGTAGCATAGCAGCAGAGGGTGTCAATTTGTGTCGGCATGGAAAACTTTCTTGGTTACAAGTAAGACTAGACAATATGCCTTATAGTTTCGAATGTAAATTAAAAAATACGATAGTTTTCTTATTAGAAAAAATAGTCTAAGAATAAAAAATATATAACTTTGCCTTGCAGTGTAATTCATCATTTTTCCTAATTTATATTTTGCTGCTTTTATATCTGATGGCCTTCATAGAATTCTTAGTTTCTATAGAGTAGTATTTGGGGTTGTAATTTGCTTTGAAACATCAAGATATTGTGGAAGATGTTAGTTAGAAGCTATCCATATCAGCTGCATAAATTGAAATAAACAAAAATATTGCCACTGTGACATCTTTAGAATTAAGATGTCAAAAATATATTGATACTCTAACCATATTCTAGTATTAATATTTGAATTATAACAGATCTTTAATTTTGTTCTTTTCTGTATATATTTACCATAGGTTGCAACAAAACGTCAGGTTTTCTTATTTGATGTTTTTGTTTTGGGAGCTCAAGTGTTCAAGAACGGATTACAAATGATACTGGAGGACCAGAATATATTGAAAGTATGTATCTATGTAAAACACATATCCAACAACATACAGTAGATATCCAACAACATATAGCGAGGAAACTTGAATTTGTGTTTTTTAAAAAACCAGAAAATATGTTTCTGGTTTTTATTTTATTATATTTCTTGATCAAAATGATCTTGCTTCTTCATATTTCTTAGGTTATCCATGATTGTCGTTGGCTCTCAGATTGTCTTTCTCACCAATATGGAATTGTGCTCTCCAATGTCTTTGATACACAGGTAACTTGTCAAATACTCTTCTATGTAACCAGATTTGAGGGGAAGTAGCTTAATATGCTACTCCATAAAATAATGTTTTAGCTGAAATGTATGTCCTTAATAATGCATAAAACATTCCATACAACTTATGTCTCAGTCAAGATATTACAGTTGTCTAACAACCTTTTATTGCCTTTCTATTTCTTGATAACATATCAATGATTTGCTGAAAAATATCCTTAAATCTACAAAAAGCTATTTGTTGGATTAATATTAAAATGATAATGACAGAAGAATAATCCTATATTCAAAGTTTTTTTTTTTTGTGAACTACAGAAGTGACTAATTGATCCTTTCACTTTTTCACTGATAGGTTGCTGATGTATTACAGTTCTCAACAGTAACAGGTGGCTACCTTCCACATAGGATCAGCACTTTACAAGAGTGTTTAATGCGATATTTTAGGCTGCCTGAAAAATGCATTTCTTTTTTGGAATACAAACAGCAAGCAATGGAGGTAAGATGGCTGTGATGGCATCATGGTGTGAGTTGAACAAAATCAGATCTGCTTTGTAGCCCATTATTTATTTCATACCTTCTTAAAGTTGTAATCGAAATTATGTCTAAAATAGCATACACTTAATACTTATCCTAAATACTAATTCATGATTTTCTTTCATTTGGTACTGAGCTAGATGTTGCAGATAACAAGGTAGAAATTATGTGTGAAATATTTTGTAGCCTTTCCAAATGAAATGGTTCTTTGCTGTTAGACCTGGGCAGTCAAATTCCCAACCCATGGGCCGGATGTGTCATGTGTTAGCCACTCCCACACCCGTTTTAGCAAAGGGGAAAAATGTCCTGATACATCCCGTGATGCCGCCATGACGACATAAGTTTGACACTCCTGTGTTAGACTATACCTGCAATTCTACTAACAAAGTCAGTTTTGAGGAATGCCCCAAAAATACTGTTTTGTACTTTTTCATATAGGAAGATCCTGAAGTCTGGTTTGTACGACCCCTTCCACCTGTATTGTTGAATATATTAGCCCTGGAAACAGTGTATCTCCTCCCTCTCCGTTTGCTACTGCTTGATGAAATTATGTCTGATTTAACAACACTAGTGGATAGTTACTTGAATGCATTTCGGCAAGGATCTGCAGATCCCCTGGGGAGCATTAAGGTGAGTTCAATCTCAATTGTACACTGTTGGGTAGGATCATCTAATTTATTAATGCTATTAGCTACTAACTAAAGTACCTTATTGGCACTGAATCCTGCATTAAGGAAGATTTAAAAAACAACAACCCTTTGCTGTCATTCTGTTTTAATTATGTGGGAGTTGGATGTTAGTATTCATATTAATTCAGAATTTTCATTTAGCAGAACAAGTACATTAAAAATTTATTGTTCATTCATTCTTCCTAATATATTTAATTGTGAAAATAATATTTGTTTTATCTGTATTTCTTATTACATATCTTGTTAGGGCATTAACAAAAGAGAAAGTTCATCAACATTAAATAAAATATAATAGTATTAAGTTAAATCAATAAAAATTGATGCCAAATAATGTTAAATTGTAAAATAACAAAAAAAACTGGAAGTGTTCCCCTTTTATCAAAACAATAGTAGTATTGGAACAGGTACAATTCCTGTTTTTAGAATAGAATAGAATTCTTTATTGGCCAAGTATGAATGGATGCATAAGGAATTTGTCTCTGGTGCATAAGGTCTCAGTGTACATAGAAGCAACATGTGATATTTTAATGTATCTAATGATCAGTGGCTTAATATTTTTGGGAATATTGGTGAATTTCATGTTAAAAATATGCCGTAAATATTCAGTGTGTACAAAGGATTCAAAACAGGTAGTCTGCAAACAGCTGCAGCTTTGAACCTTGCTCATACATGCGCATCCATGCAAACCTCATTTTAATACTGGGATGCAAAGGCTGGCTGTGGCCACATCATGTGTGAAGTTTTGCAAAGAACAGAGCTGATTTAATGTTTTGAAATAGGGCTTTAAACAAGCTTTGCCGATTACCTTTGCCCAAATACCTTGCACACTTCTAGTAAAATCTCCTCAAACATATATTCTTCAAACATTATAGAAAATATTAAAAAGATTCCTTAAAGAAATGAGGAAACTTCTGAATTCAGTACAAAGAGCTGTATTCTTCATATTTACCTCATTCAGCGATAAAATGTAGCATTTCAAAGAAATAATGATAATCGAGTGCTGCTCTCATCTGTTTGTGTTCCTATATTAATCAGATATCTTCTATGAAGTTACCAGAAGAGCTACGACAACTGGCAGATCTTTATAACATCCGAAGAAAAACTGCAGTGGAAAAGTTCCAGCTCAATGAGGAAGGTTTCCTTATTAGAGGAATGGGGACAGTAAGAAGAAAAAGGGCAGCGAATGAACCATATCCTAAAACATACTGTCCAGGTTCTGATACCCAGGGCAATTATCAGAAAGAAGAGATATATAACCATGATAGCCAAAAGCCCATAGTTAGCAATGGTGAGGTAGACTCTAAAATGGAAAGGAGACATTTCATGTAAACTGACATTGGAAGAGACTAACACAAAAGGGAAAATAACCACAAAGAAAGTTAAGTTTTTCCTCTAGAAAAAAAAATGAGGCAGCTGTTCTTCAGCTCTGAGAAGCTTCTTGGATGAGAAATGAGCCATCTTCAAAGAAAAAAACAAGAAAATCTGGTTGCCTCTTTAAAAAAGCACCTTTGGGACAATCATGACCTGGATGACTGAAAATCTCTATAGATATTACCGTATTTTCCAGAGTATAAGACACACACACACACCCGCACCCAAAGAGTGTGACAATCTGGGTATGTCTTTACACTGAATACAACATT
>JAPKID020003915.1:0-12011 GCA_026931265.2 Tropidonophis doriae
CTCCGCTTCGTTTCGCACCGCCAGCCAGGGAGCTTAGCGCCAGGCGGCAGTCAGAAACGGAGCAGAGAGGCGCGGGGCACGTATACTCGGCGTATAAGACAATCCCCGATTTTCGGTTGACTTTTTGGGGTTTCAAAAGTCGTCTTATACGCCAGAAAATACGGTACATCTTGAGGGTAGCAATCTCATTGGTATTCCTGTGATTTGTTGGTATTTTGTCCATCAAACTAAAAGGAGGTAGTGAGGCAGGAATTGTGGAAGTCCGGGTATTTCAATTAGTGTATTTGCTTAGGTTGATGTACAGTACTGTTGCCATGAAGTCCTTTGTTTGCTCTAGGTCAGGAGTGTCAAACTCGATTTCATTGAGGGCTGCATCAGGATTGTGTTTGACCTTGGAGGGCTGGGCGGTGGTGTGGCTGGCCTGGGTGTGTTACCATGCGTGTGTTACCATGGGTGTGTTACCATGGCCTGGGTGTGTTACCATGACATGGGACTCATGTCAGGGCTCCTGTGATAGCTTCGTGCTAAGGCAGGACTTTCCTGAGACTCTCTCTCACTCTCATTATAATCTCCTTCCTTCTCTTCTTTCTCCTTTCTTCTTTCTTCCCCTTTCCTTATTTTTCCTTCCTTGCTCTCGTCCCGTCTTTCCTTCTTTTTCTGTGTCTTTCCTCTTTCCCTTGCTCCTTTCTTGTCCTTTCCTGCATGCTCAAATGCAAAAGGGGAAACATTTCTCCTTTTGTTTTGTTTCTAGTTTGCTTTGATAGCCCTTTTCCCTCAAAAACAGTGCTGGCGAATGCTGCGGGCGTTCCGTCCCTCCCCCCGCACCCCATTTTCAGCCTGGGCGGCCTCCTGCAGCCTCTGCCAGCAAAAACAGAACTCCATTTTCACTGGCAGAGGGTTGCAGGAGGCTGTGGGGGCCAAAAAAAAGCACTACACACACCTGCTCCATTTTCACTTAGCAGAGGCACAGCGGGCCAGTCCTTTGCACTGTTTCCAGGCCCCTCTGTGGGCCATGGGCCCATGGGCCTTGAATTTGACACCCCTGCTCTAGGTCTATGGAGGTAAAGAGTGCTGTGACATTGAATGAAACAATCATTTTATCTTCCTCAATTTTTAGGTCTTTGATTTTATGGAGGCCCAGTAGTGGGGAGTTGAAAAACAAAAACAAAAAACATTTGCTCCCTCTATAAGATGTCCAAGCTTTTTGTAGGTTCTTTGGCTATGAACTTTCAAAAGAGCACCAAGGAACTCTATCTGAATTCAATGAATCAATCAATTCAGGACAAAATGTCATCCTGTACAGCTCTTTCAGAGAAAGCAATGGAGATAATGAAGTAGAGAGGGCAAAATGTTGTCTGGTATGAAATCAGAAGTTGGATAGTATACAACTCAAAATGTATATATGTTGCCCGTTAGCTTACGGGACTGAGGCTTCATCCATGCATTTGCATTGTTATGTTCCCATCCTGAAGCCTACAGGAAATCATCCTGCCCTAAATCTTTCTGTTCCTGTAGCACACATGCATACAGCTAATCCTCAATTTAGAACTATAATTGAGCCTGGTAATTATGATTGTAAGTCATGACAATCAAAGTGGGTCATCACTTGATTGGGCCCAATTTTATGCCTTTTTTTGGCAATGGTTGTTAAGCAAATGCCACAGTTGTTAAGGGAGCCCATTGTTCACTATGTTGTTCTTTTCTGGAAACCAGAAATAAAAGGCAGTTTTAAAAAAAAACACCTCTCTAAATTGGATAAAATGACAGTAGGATGCTGCAAATGGCTATAAATGTGGGCCAAGGGTTGAGAGCCCAAAATGCAGTCATGTGACTGGTGGCAGGGGCAGCTGTCAAAACTTCAGAACTGGGTCATAACCAGCGGTGGAATTCACTTAGGTTGACCACCGGTTTGCAACTGTGAGAGCATGCATGCCTTCCATGCATGCACTTTGCTCTTGCGCATGGCATGCACGAATGCACGCAGCATTGAATATGAGGCTACATAGGACATTTCAGAGCTGGGGCTGGTGGGCAAGCCCATCGCCATCCAGACCAGTTAAGCGTTACTGGTTCAGGAGAACCAGTCTGAACCAGCTGAACACCTCTGGTCATAAGTACTTTTGGGGGGTGGGGGGTGGGGGGTCTATCGTAACTTCAAGCAATTGTTAAGCAACCAGTTATAAATCAAGGACTATCTGTTACTGCCATTCTGATTGTGTTGCCCTGCACTCCAGACAGCCTTAACTAGAATTGTTGGCTAGAATTCCAGCCCCACCTAGCCTCATCCACCATGTGAAAAGCCTCTTTCAATTAGCAGACACAATAACTGAATGACCTGTGGGTTTTTCTTCCGCCCCTTTCCTAAAACTGTTTTTGCTCCTCTAAACCAGGGGTAGTCAACCTTTTTATACCTACCGCCCACTTTTGTATCTCTGCTAGTAGTAAGTGCTTCAGTATCGGACAAAACCCCTACTGCCCACCACGGAAGCTGGAATGCCCACTAGAGGGCGGTAGGGACCAGGTTGACTACCACTGCTCTAAACTATGAATCTAGGAATTGCCTGTTTGACCACTAGATGGCAGCAAAGAATTAAAGATGCTTCCACCTGTTGGCTGCCATCTCTTGATCCTTCAGATTTATGCAATCTATAGGTAGCTTTAGATTGCATAAATCTTAGCTTTCTGCTTAAGAGCTGAAGGAAAAGAAAGAAGAAACCAGGACCAAGGACGCAATGCTGAGAAGGGAATTATCCACAAGGTAGACTCAAAATATGAGTCTCCTTCCAGTCTCCTTTACAGCCAGAAGACAATAGAGAAATGAGAATACAAATCAGAGACCAGATGGAAGGGGTGGTCTCACAGGAAACTAGCTGAACCGATTTCAGACCCATGGGTTTCAATCCACCTGCACCTCTGGAGGTGGGATAAGGATAAGGTGACCAGAAGTCCCGCTTTTGGCGGGACAGTCCCTTTTTTGAGCCATTTGTCCTGCATCCCGTGGTGTTTATAAAAAGTCCCGATTTTTGCCTGGGGGGGCGGCGGGCACTCCGCATGCTCTCAGAGGCGGCCTGTGACCAGGGCAGCGGCACGGGGTGTGGGCAGAAAGTAGCAGGCTGGTGGGCAGGCAGAAGGGAAGGGCCGGCAAGCAAGGAGTGAGCAAGCAGCCAGGCAGGCAGCAGGAGGAGAAGGAGGCCATGCAGCCCTGAACTTGAGAGCGGCCAGCCGGGACGCCCCCCGACCCCCGGTCAATGGTGTCCCGCTTTCCCAATGGTAACATCTGGTCACCTTAGGTAAGGAAGAAAACATGATTTTCGAAGCAGAGCACTCAAACTGTCCCAGCTGCAAGTTACAGGGGGTGACATGTCAGACATGTCCTCTGGAAACAGCTGGGAGCTCTTCCTTCTGCCAGAACAAGTAGGTTTTGTATAGATTTTTTCCAATTCAAGAGTCAATAAAAGCACTTTGAAGACGTTGCGAGACTATAAACTGTTTAAGAACTAGACTAGAGCAATGTGTCTCAACCTTAGCAACTTGTAGAAGTGTGGATATCAACTCCCAAAATGCCTCAGCCACATGACTGGCTAGGGAATTGAAGTCTACGTATATTTAAGTTGCCATGGTTGAGAAACACTGTCCTGGAAGATCCCAGGAATATCTACATCTGCAGTCTAGGTGGCAGAAACTGTTTTTGCATGGTAAGGGTAACACAGCAGAACTTGGTGGCAGAAACTGTTTTGCACGGTAGCAAAAATTGTGGTAGGAGAAACTGAGTTTTGCATGTCAGGTGTAACACAGCTTTACTGTTTGAGAGAGCAAAACCCAGACAGTGGAAGCAGAGGAATAGGAAGGGGCAGCAAAATACTGGAATATTTCCTGGGTATTCCAACTTCTCTTCCATTCCCCAAAGTCAGCCTAATGACTTGAAGCAATCCTAACAGACGGTGCCTGGTGGCCAGAGATAAACAAGGTTCATCCATTGATTTGGCTAACTTCTGCGTATGCAATGGAGAAAGCTGTGTGGTTCTTTGTTTCATGCATCAAAACATCTATTTTGAGGAGTTTCACCTCCCTGCCCACAAAGGAATGGCACTCAGAGCTTTAAGAGGAGCTGAGACCTAGCTCACCTCTTAAGAACCCTTGCCTTTAAAGAGAACATGGGATCCTAAAATCACCTTCAGCTCTTGAGCTTAAAGGGAGAGTGCAGGCAGAGTGCAGATCTTTGTTAATGCCTGAATTAATGCTGAAGAAGTCTTTAAAATACTATTTTAACCAGTGGTAGTTTTCAGCTGGTTCAGACTGGTTCAAGCGAACCAGTAGCGGCGATTTACAGGTGGGCTCGCCCATCCACCCCAGCTCTACGCCATCCTATTTAGCCACATTTTCTAAGCCACGTGCATACATGCAAGCCACCTGTACAAGCAAAACGCATACACGGAAGCCGCACACGCTCACAGTTTCAGCATGCAGCGAACAGGTGGTAAAATTATATAAAACCCACCTGTGGTTTTAACTTCAAGCAGACGCTCAAATTCTAAAGTTGTAGTGTCCAACCTGCAGCTCTGGACAGCTAGTAACGTGGCCCCACATTATTATGTGGCATATACATTAACCATGATATGTATTTATGTGCAGCCTAAGGCAATTCCTCTTCATTCATGCGGCCCAGGAAAGTTAAAAGGTTGGACATATTCTAAAGGGCAGTGGTTAGAATTGCAGACTCCCTTATCATCTTTGCAACCATTCACAACTTGTTTGGAAGGCAATAACTGTTACTTCAATACCATAGCAATAGCACTTAGACTTATATACTGCTTCACTGTGCTTTTACAACCCTCTCTAAGTGGTTTACAGAGTCAGCATATTGCCCCCAACAATCTGGGCCCTCATTTTGCCCACCTCGGGAGGATGGAAGACTGAGTCAACCTTCAGCTGGTGAGAATCAAACTGCCAGCAGTCGACAGAGTTAGCCTGCAATACTGCATTCTAATTACTGTGCTACTATGGCTCAGTATGAAAGCACGATGCACTGGTTTGTGCCTAAATAGATCTGCAGTTAAAGATGGACTAACAGGTTCTTCATTTCTCTGCCCAACTGATTAGTGCTGATCACCAGCAGACATCCTTCTGCTTATTCTGCAGTTCCTCCTCTCCTCTATTCCCAGAGCTTTCATAACCTCCTGGTCCTGGAGCCATATCAACAAATCCGTAGGTACCTTCCTTCATCCAACATACAAGAGCTCCTTATCGCTAACCTGGAGATGTAGAACAAACATTGAAGTTTCCTTTGAATGCATTTCAGATCATAAGGGAACAACCCAGCAAGGCCTTTTTAAAAAGAAACAAATATTTAAAATCACATACATCAGAAAAAAATGCACCACAAAGATTAAATTACGTTAAATCATAAATAAGCCCAGGAGCTATAAATACATGTAGCGGTTCTGGATCATCAAGTAAATAGTAAATACCAAGTTCAATAAAAAATGTTTTTAGCCGAGCCCTTCAACGAGAGTCTCCCCCCCTCCCCCAACAACTGCACCGCTAACTCTATCCAGCTATGAATCTTTCACTGGCATTGCTAAAGATGTGAGCAGTGCTGTATTGCAGAGCCTAAGATCACCCCATTAAGCCAGACTCCTTAATCTCTGCTCTGCTGAGCCAAGCACTTTCTGGGAAATATCTGTAGCTGCTTTATTCCTGGGTCAGGCCCTTGGATCTACCAGAGCCCGTCTTTTCTGCTGTGACAGGCTGTTGGCTTCTCAGAGTATTTATTTTTATTTATTAAATTTATTTGCCATCTGTCTCATTTCAAAAAGACTCTGGGCGTGAGATTGGCTCTTAATTCATCCATCACCTCCAGTGAGATGCTCCTTCAATGGGGACCCAAGCAGAAGTGGTATTCAGCCAGTTCTGACCAGTTCTAGTGGAAATTTTGGAGAACTGGCAAATACCACCTCTGGCTGGCCCCACCCCCATCTATTTGCTGTCTCCCGAGTCCCAGCTGATCAGAGTCCAAGCTGATTGGCTGGCTCTTTTTTTGTTGCCCTGCACAGGAGAACCAAGCTGGAAAACAGGTTAGTGGGGTGGGGAGGGAATGGGGATTTTGCAGTATCCTTCCCCTGCCACACCCACCAAGAAACGTCCACCAAGCCATGCCATGCCCACAGAACCAGTAGTAAAATAATTTGAATCCCATCACTGGACCCAAGCCATCCGGATGAGCCAAGTCTTCAAGCCTTCATGGAAGTTCAGAACGGTGGGAGCTGATCTGCCCTCAAGTGGGTAAGATGTTCCAAAGGGCAGGAGCCATGGCAGAGAAGGCCCTTCTAGACCCCGCCAGCCAGAATTCCTTGACTGATAGGGCCCACAGCTTTCCTTTTCTGCCAGTGGGATGAAACTGTTCCTCAGGCAACCTAGACCCATGTCATGCAGGGCTGTAAAGGTAATAACCAACAACTTGAATTGCACCCAGAAGCAAACCGCCAGCTGGTGTAGCTCGCGGAGCAGTGGTGTAACATGGGCCGTGCGAGGTGCCCCCAAAACTGCAAACGCTGCCACACTCTGCACCAGTTGAAGCTTCTGGATGCTCTTCAAGGATAGTCCCATGTAGAGTGCATTGCATTAGCAAAGATGTGAGATGGCCAGGCAGCGGTGGGATTCAACTGATGTAACAACTGATTTGCTGAATGTGTGCTTCGCTCATGCACAGTTCATTTCAAAACAGTTCTAAAACTTACCTTCTACTGCAGTCCCGGTGAGTAAAACAACTGAGGCTCAGCAATTGCTCTGCCGCGCCTATCAGCTGGGCTTCAAACAACGGAAATATAGGACAGATTAGCATAGGAGTGGGTGGTCGGGGCCAAGTGATCGCTGGAACTACCGGTTCACACGAACAGGCCCGAACCGTCTGTATCCAACCCCTGTGGCCAGGATTTGGATAACTGATTAAATCTTGTTTATTTTAATATTTAACATTTTAATGTTCTGTACTTGCTTTTACTGTGTTGTAAGCCACCCAGTGTCATTTGACAGTAAGATGGGCAGCATGTCAATGTAATAAATAAGATTTCTTTAAACTGGAAGTCCCAAAAATTGAGCAGGACACCTCTAAGTGCCCAAAGCCTATATGCTGTAGTTGAACCATATGTGAAAAGTAGTGTTGTGTGTTTGCAAAGGTCGGTGCCAGAGCATTTTTGCATAGCTGAAGCTCTAGTACAGAGGTGTCAAACTCAAGGCCCAGGGGCCAGATACGGCCCACTGGGTGCTTAGATCTGACCCACAGAGCCACCCTGGAAACAGCCCATTTTCTCTGACAAATTTGTCGGGTGACCACAGGCTACCCTGACACGAGCAACATATAGCTGGCCACCCCCACCCCATCTCCCGAGGTCACACACACAACGCTGATGCGGCCCTCAATGAAATCGAGTTTGACACCCCTGCTCTAGTATAATTCTTAACATCTCTTAAGTAAAGCGAAGCATCGTAGTCAAAACTTTCCACTGACCATTGCGATCTAGCTGCACGGGGAAGCGTCATTTGTAGAAATCCAATTCTTTTTTTTTTCCTGTGCCTGTTAATTTAGCCAATTAGGGAAGCTGCGAAGGATCGATTTGTATTAGTACTTGGATTGGGGGTTGGGGGGAAGGAAACTACTTAGAAATGTCAGAGTTGTTAGTTGGACTGGAAAGTAAAAAATAAATGAATAAAATTTAACCCAAGAAGAAGCCCGTATGTTAATGGCCTTTATAACTGCCACCAAAACTGCACAAATGTAATCACCAAATCTTCACTCAAGGGTGTCTTTATTTTATACCTGATAACCAGCAGGTGGCACCCAAGAGTCTCCAGCCAAAAAGACCAAGGGGGCAGTTCACAAAGAGTTAAGCCACCAGGATGCTTCAGGAGTTCAGATTATGCTGATCTAGCACTGGCCGGAAAAGAAAGTCCGTTTCCCCACCATTCCCTCTCCGGGCCCCAAAGAGCTGTCCATCTTGCATGTTCTCATCTCTCCTTTTAGGTGGATCAGCAGTGACCAAGCGGCATGAAATTACTCTGTGGCTGCTGCTTAATGGTCTCCTAAGCGCAGGGCAGAGAAACCACAAGCTAAGAGAGGAAGAGAAAATTGCAAGCGCAGGAGAGGAACGCCTTCATTAGCCAAAAGCCCGTCTGCTACCCGTATAGTTTTGTTCTGCCTGATTGCCCCAAATCCCAAATCTGCAGCCGCACAGATTCCCCGTGAGAGAATCCTCACCCCAGCTACCCTCGGTTTAAAGGGATGTCCGATATTTGCGAATATTTTTCCTTACTCTACTGTTGGAAAAATGTCCATCTGGGTTCAGTTCCAAGTGGGGAAAAAGATACTGAAAACATGGAGGCTGCTTGGAAAGATGGTTTAATGGTGGACAGGATCACATATCTTGAGCTCCTGAACAGAAAAGGGGGGGTCACATGCTTCCATATATTGGGTGAAGAAGAAAAAGAGACCGAGATGCTGAAAGTCTCTAGTTTTATGCCCTCTCTGTCTTTGATCTTGTGTTATGATTGGTTGTCTGACTCCCATGGGGTCATGCAGTGGCGAGTCTCTAGGCTGTGTTTTGAGTCCAGGTTTGGTTTAGCATTGCTGCTCCCCAGGTGCCCTGTGCTGAGATTGGTAGAGAGCTAATACCCTCATGCCTTAATCCCATCACCCTGGAATTGACCGGAGTGGTGGGGGGGAGGTCTTTGTTATGTAGAATAGACTGGCCCAGACATTTTAATGGTCCATTGGTAGGGGCTATTAAGAGTGAGTCTGCTCCCTGCCTAAAAACATGATTCTCCATTTCTGACCCAGGGAAATATAATATTCGGCCTTTTCAATATTTCCCAGGATATTTCATTTTTCTAGGAGAGGTGTGTTTTTTTAACTTCTTACACTACACTGGCTCCGTTGCATCTGGCCAATGGTCCATATTTTTCAATCCGAAAGATACACTGAACGTTAAACACTTTGAAAAAGCAGCAATGTTTGGTACCCTATTGTACTGTTACTGAGCATTTCCCCAGTTGAGCTCATGCAAATATGCCCTTCTGATTCCAGGGAAAAGCTCCCTCCATCTCTGGTGGCGAAAGTTTGCCACCTTTTTCTCAAGTCCCTGTTCCGGCGCCTTCAACTGTAGGCCTTAATCCACTTTCATGCTTATCGCTCTGTCATGAAAAGCTTCTCTTGCTGATTTCCACAGATCAAATTATTACTACAGGACCGAGAGCAGGCCGAGTCATCTGGTTTCTTAGCCTCTTTGATTAGCTGAACTCAAGCCTTTGATATGCCATGGAACCATTTCTTCTCGTTACTAAGCCAATGAGTGATGCCAAGCAACTTTCTTTTCCTCCTTGAAAGCAGCTCCTTTGTCTTCAGCAGCTGAAGCCCGTTTGCCTATCATTGTCAAATTCTTAACTAGCCACCGGCTAGTTCAGTGATGGCTAACCTTTTTTGGCTCACATGCCAAAAGCGGGGGGAGCGCAGGGGGGTCGTGCTTGGGTGTGCCACACCCATAATGCTATGTGCGTGACCCCTGCTTTTGGCGTGCTTTTTTCGCCCTCCGCGGGCTCCAGAGGCTTTCTAGGAGCCTGGGGAGGGTGAAAACAACCTCCCACCTCCACCTCCAGAGGCTTCAGGAGCTTCCCTGAGGCCTCCAGAGGGCAAAAAACAGCCTCAGAAGAAGGCCTAAGTCAGCTGGCCAGCACACACATGCGCGCTGGAGCTGACAGGGCAATGCCTCGCGTGCCCTAAGAAATGGTTCCGCGTTCCACCTGTCGAAGCATTTAGTACATTGTTTCTCAACCTTAACGAGTTTAAGACGAGTGGACTTCAACTCCCAGAATTCTCCAGCCAGCCATGCTGGGGAATTCTGGGACTTGGAGTCCACTTGTCTTAAACCCGCCAAGGTTGAGAAACACTGATTTAGTACCATATTTTCCCCAAAACAAGACCCAACCAGAAAATAAGGCCTAATGCCTCTTTTGGATTAATTAATTAATATAAGACCTTGTCTTACTTTTGGGGAAACATGGTAACCATAGTGGTCACTCCATGACTATGGCGTTCAATTAATGACTGCTATGAAACAGTCATGTGACTCCGGGACACTGCAACAATCCTAAATGGGAATCAATTGTCAAGCATTCGAATGTAAATCGTATGACCATGGGGATGCTGCAATGGTCTTAAGTGTGAAAAATGCTCATAAATCCTCAGCTTAGGACAGGTCACTTAGCAACCATTCAAATTTACAGTGGACATCCTGGGCAGAGACAAAGAACAGCCTCCAAAAAAGGCTGAAGTCAGCTGGCCAGCAAGCACATGCGCACTCGAGCTGACAGGGCAATGCCTCGTGTGCCCTAATAAATGGCTCCGCGTGCCATAAGTACACCATCACGGCCCTAATGTGACTTTGGAAGCAAAAATTAATATAAAACCTGGACTTATTTTCAGGGAAACACAGTAACCATAATGGTGACTTTATGATTGTGGCATTCATTTAATGACTGCTATGGAACGGTCACAAAAATGGGTCCATCAGAGGTGACCCATTTTACAATTGTTACAACTAATAACCGTTATGGGCAGGCTCCTTTATGGTTGTAAATCAGGGATTACCCTGTAGCAGTGATGGCGAACTTTTTTCGCCTCGGGTGCCAAAACCACCCACGTGCATGCTATTGCATGTGCTTGCGTGCCCATCCCCATAATTTTATGTGCCCCCCATGCCATTCCCCTGCACATGCTCTGTGACCCCCACCCCTACTTCCCTGTGAACATGCGCATGGCTTTCTTGGAACCTGGGGAGGGCAAAAACAGGTTTCCCCGCCCCCTGGAGGCCCTCCAGAGGCCACAATGGCCCATTTTCCGACTTCCAGCAGGTCCAGTAGGTCTGTTTTTCACCCTCCCCAGGCTCCAGACACATTCTAAGAGCCTGGGGGTGAAAAATGGCCCAACACACAAACTGGAAGTTTGGGAACAGACTTCCAGGTTGCCTGTTGGACTATTTTTCGCCCTCTGGAGGCTTCAGGATGGTCGAAAATCATCTGGCTAGCATGCACATGCACGCTGGAGCTGACAGGGCAAAGCCTTGCATGCTGTCAGAAATGACTCCGTGTGCCACCTGTGGCACCCGTGCCATAGGTTCACCATCACGGCCCTAAGGGCTATACTGTATGTCTGCTTGTTTTGTGGTTTTCTGATTTATTCTAGGTTTGTTTCCTTTTCCATGTATGTACTACTAAAACTCTCATAAGCTTAATTGGGCAAAATGCTGCATTCTAGGCCAGCAATTTTTGAACCAAGATATTTCAAACTTACAGAACATGTACAAAATTTGAGATTTGTGACTTTCAAGGGAATGACATTTAGGAAAGTTGTGGCTGCTTCAATACTGCCAGGCAGTTGCTGCAGTCATGTCATCTTCGTCTTTAGCATTCCGTGACAGTTTCCCAGCCACTCTTGCAATCCCTCCTTCACACAGCAGCAGCCACTTTTCTGCATACTGGAAATGAAAGGGGGAAGAAGGGAGGTGGGGAGGGAGGGAAGCCCTGCTGACCCTTGCCATACCTCCATGCCCTGTGCGAACTGTGCTGCCCCCTCCACACATATACCTTCCTAAATGAACTTTTCCAGATCCATGCCACCTCTCTTTGTACACCATCCCTTACCTACACAGCACCTCTTGCACATTACCAAGCACCCATCCTTCCCAACCCTCCCATCACTTCTTGCATACTCCTGCAACCCCCCCCAATACCCTTCTCTACCCACGCCATCCCTTCATGACCCTGCAAAATAGGAGCAGCACCTGTGATGCACCCCAGTGCACCCTTCCCAGCCCATGCTGTCCAGCCAAATGCCCTCTCCAACCCACGTGGCATTGTACTCCCTTTCTAACCTCCATGGCACCTCTTGTGTACTGCCGTATACACCCTCTCTCCTTCTCTCCCATGACAGCAGCCACTTATTTGCCTCTGGCCTTGGGGAG
>JAPKID020003916.1:0-12010 GCA_026931265.2 Tropidonophis doriae
TTACTTTTAAGAACCGGTGTTGCCTCGGAAGTGGGGGGTAGTCTTATACGGCGAATATAGGCTTAAACCTGTTTTTTCAACTGTAAAATTAGGGGGTCGTCTTATACGCCCGGTCGTCTTATATGCCGGAAAATACGGTATAGTTAATTTTAATGAGATCAGTTTAAATGTGAATTGTAAACACACAACAGCATTCTTTATTGTCTACTTTAAAAATTACACTATGGGGTAGCAGGAATAGAAGAAAGGCAAAAAGCTATTGCAATGTTTTATTTACTAACATCATAATCTTTCCTGTTGAAGAAAGTTAAATTTTAAAAAGCAAATCATTTGATAATAATTTGTTAAATTTAAATGCTCCCTGACTCTATTTGCATTCAGTTAACTATAGTGACAACATCTGCTAGATATTTATATTATACTTATTTGTCCATTTGTTTTATTGCATAGATGGCTATTCCACAGTTTCAAGCTCTTCTTTACTTCTTAACTCTGGTATGGTAGTATTTAAACTGTCTTTTTAACTGCAACAAATTTGGATTCGATAAACAGGATTTTTGTTGATAGAACTGTAATTATCCAATCTGCAGTTTAGTACACACAGTGTAGCCATTGTTGGATCCAATATTCTATCTAAGGGCCTGATGTCTCTTTTGGCAACTTCACTAACCCATTGCTTGTGTATTTCACTTTCAAATGGTAAAATTAAGACATTTTCAGATAATTATGTCACTCAGTAGCGCACAAGTGAAGTAGGGATACAAAATACAGTATCAATAAGTCAAGGCTACTTCATGTTGGCAAAATAAATCATGGACAGGTTTGTTCTCAGAAACCAATAAAAAAAATGGGGCACGTACAACATGCATCAGTGGATTTTTCCTGGAAAACACTGATTATTTTTATAAAATCAAAACAATTGGCATTTTTGGTTGCATCGTTTGCTTTTTCTTTGTGGAATTTGTAGAATTATTTTGCAGTTAATTGGTTGTGCCACTGAAAATGAAATTGAGGCAAGTGTATCCAAATAGTTATTTCCACTTCTGTCACCACTTTGGCTAGAATAGCCAATAAAACCTCTTTCCATATTACAGCATCCGCTTTCCTGAAGGAGCATCAAGTAATTTGAGAATCCCAGTATTTCAAAGGTATAGTATCTGTGATACTCAGAACCATGGAATTGAAATATTTTCTACTCCAGTTATCAGCAATTCCACATGTATGTTTATGGTGCCTTTGTCTATTTATTACTGCTAGGCTAGGCTGTAAAAATCTGGACGACCGTTAGATGGCAGGTACGTATTAGAGGTCTCCATATCTCTTTCTTGCTGTCAGACCTGTTAATTCTAATCATCATCTCCTTCTTCCCCCTCCCTCTCCCCTCTCTCTCCCTCTCCTTTTCCTCCCTCCCATTCCCCTTTCCTTTCCATATATGTAAAGAGGTGGAAAGGGAAGAGGTAAAGAGGTGGAGTTTACATCAAAATGCTCAATCCACCTTCTTGTGGCTTAGTCAATCTGTTGACAGTCAACTTTTGATGAGTGGGTTCAAGGTTTCTACTTTCCCTTTTCTTTTTCAACCAAAAGTCTATTTTAAAGTTGAAATGCCAGCCTTTTATGTAAATAGCATTTTCAATCTGATCATACATCTCTGGCATCCCTTCTGGTAGAAATTTGTTTTGTATAAAGTACAAAGCATAATTCTCTACTGTCTTGTGGGAAATTGCATGTATTATGAAATATTTGAGTAGTGAATTGACCCACTGTAAATTACGTATATCAGGGGTGAAATTTTCCCAGTTCAACCCGGTTCGGCTGTACCAGTAGGGATGATTGCCCTTGGCGCTGAAAACGGTTAAGTAAAACAAGAAAAACTTCCGATGATCACATGGACCAGCTGTGAGCTAGATGATCGTCAGAAGCTTTTTTTCAGCTTTTAAAAGCAATTTTTTCCCTGCTGGTTTCATCTTAAAAAAAAAGCTGAAAGTGGAAAAAAAAAGTTGGCCATGTCCACCTAAATCACATGAGCCCTCCAAGGCCATGCCCACAGAACTGGTGTGGTGGGAATTAGATTTCACCACTGACGTATGTATGTATGTATGTATGTATGTATGTATGTATGTATGCATGTATGCATGTATGTATGCATGTACACTACCTATTTGCTTTGGATTGCAAGAATTACTAGACTTATATTTTATTTTGCTGCAATGACACTAAAGTTAGCCATGAGTGAGAACTGAATCCAGTCATGCCTGGCTTTGCAAGTGGAAATTATCTTTTTTTTAAAATGTGGCTGAATAAATGCCAGAAGAATCCTTTACTAAAGTCCAAAGAAAAACAATTATTGTATTTTTCCTCACACAGTGGATTAAAGTCTTATTTCGGGAGAGGAAGAATCATTGTTTGAGAAACAAATAACTGCATTCTTTTTAAAGTTTCCCCCTATATTCTTTCTGGAAAGAACTGTTTGTATCTGATCCAAATGTGGAGGTTTTCTGCTAAAAGCTGCCAATGCCTAATATAAATTAAGTAGTCCTAGAAAATTGTAATGTATTTCCATACCAGGCTTTCTCTGGCCCCCAACACAAAACTCTAAAGATCAATCAGTACCACATAAAGAGGTATGACCTTATTCTTACTTGAAATAACTCTTGTCTCACTATATAATATGACCCGGGGTGTCATGTTTAGGGCTTGTAGGTCTAGCAACAATGAGCCCTAGATAGTCCCAAGGTGCGAAAGGAAAGCTTAATTCCTCTTGCTTAGAGGCAGGGATCTCTTTCTGCCAATTACCCTTTTGACATGACTGCTTAAGCTTCCTTTTACAAACATTGACCTCATAAACTCTGCACATACTGGAGTGGTAAAGAGGGAGAGAGGATGGAAAAGGGTTTTTGGCCAAAAAAAATAAAAATCCCCAAACTAAACCAAAACACACAGGCTTTGTTGGACTATACTCCTTAAGGACAACGTTTCAACTTTGTTGTTTGTTCCTATTGGAAAATGTGCTTCACCTATCAGCTTTTCATCTATTTGGAAGGTTTAATTGAAAACTTCCAGTCCAAGCTTTGTTCTGTACTCACCAAAGTAGAAATTGACATATAGGCTTGACATATAGGCTTCTCATGCCTTGGCAAGTGTTTTTCCTCCGGAAAAAATAACACAGGTCAGAGGTGATATTCTACTGGTTCAGACCAGTGCGCCTGAACCAGTAGCGGAAATCGCGGATGGCCCCGCCCACCCACACTGGCTCTATGGCATCCCATTTAGGCCCCCCTTTTTTTGTGCCAAAAGTGCATGCGTGGAAGGCTGAGCACGGAAGTGGCACCTGTGCTCACATTTGCAAACCGGTAGGGAAGGTAAGTGAATACCACCCCTGACACAGGTATATCTGTTGATAAATTAGATTGAAAATGAAAACTATTGACATAAATGAGCTTCTGGACAGAAGACAGCATGTGCTGCCCATAGAATCATCCCAAACATCAGCAAAGCAGGTAAGACAGAAAGATATATAATCCTTGTAATGCTATCAAGCTTTACTTCTTCTGCACTGAGAATGTGACCAGTAGAGTAAGGAAAGAGGAGCAACCCAAGGGCAAAACTTGGAGTTCTCCAACAATACAACACATTTAAATATCTCATCTTTCTATCCTGTGAAGTTCAAAGTGATTTAATGCTGACAGCAAAGGGAAAAAATACGAATAAGTGGATGTGGGGCTCAAAGAACAGGACCCGGTTTCATAAAAGAAATGTAAATGAAAGGACAATGGATACACATAAATTAGGCCTTGAAGAAAAGCTAAGATTAGAAGACAATCAGGCCCATGCAGAATAAAATCAACCCACAAAACCCCCAGCCATCAAATATTCTCGGGTTATTCCTGGGTTCTAGCAATACGTGTGCACTGGATTCCTTCCTGAGACTTGGAAGTTTGTACCAAACAACTTATGGATTTTTGCTGTCTAAGAGAGATTCAAAAACACCAAAGCCTTCAGCATTCTTTCCCCTTGTTATTAAAATGCATGTACAATAGGATTGTGTTTTTACAGAGGGATTTAGCCAACTGGCCCTTTTAGGCTTACTTAACCAGCGATAGAAGAGATTAGTCTTCAGAGCAGTTCTACACGTATGAGTTTACATCAAGGGGGAATCTCTAGAAGTTTGAATAGCTAGAGATGCCCATAACAATGCTAGTTGCTTCATTCTGCTTCAACGTTCTTCCTGAAAAAAACACCTGAAAATCAAGGCAACCAATTCTATGTGTGTTCTTTGGCTTCACTGCTTTATTTCTGGGAAATCAAATAAAGCCATTTAATCAAAAAGGAAGTAGGGAACAATATAAAAATACTGTGTAGTTTCTGTACAAATAAAGAATAAATGAAATAGAAGCACATTTATCAAACTAAAAGTCAATACTGAAATAATGTTGCCCTTCTCTGATATATACCATATGAGGTAAGAAAGAAACAAGCAGGAGGAAAACAATGAAATTCTATAAATGAAAGGTATTTTTTTATGAAATAACTGTGTTTCGGAATAGTAAAACAGTAATAGATTCTACTCATAAATGTTACTAAGAGAGGTAAAATATTAGTATCAAGTGTCTACGTTTTTTATTCTCTGTTGCAGAAAACTATTTCTGCTAAAGCATACACTTGGGAGCCATGAGAACTAGAGGAGGATTCTGGGACCACTGTGCATGTTTTGAAAACATTCTTTCAATATCCAACACTATTTGTAGGACTATCAGGCCTAGCAGCAAAAATCTAGGAAACTGTTGTCCCTGTACAACCCTGTTTGAAACTTTAGTATATATATATATCTGTATGGGTGTTCCCTTTAGGGGGGGAAATGTGGTATTCCAAAATATACAGATAGAGGTGGTATTCAGCAGGTTCTGACCAGTTCTGGAGAACCGGTAGTGCAAATTTTGAGTAGTTCGGAGAACTGGTAAATACCACCTCTGACTGGACCTGCCCCCATCTATTCTCTGCCTCCCATGTCCCAGATGATCAGGAGGAAATGGGGATTTTGAAGTAACCTTCCCCTGGAGTGGGATGGAGATTTTACAGTATCTTTCCCTTGCCATGCCCACCAAGCCACACCCACCAAGCCATGCCATGCCATGCGCACCAAGAACTGATAGTAAAAAAAATTTGAATCCCACCACTGATACAGATGTACAATTATTTTTTAATTATAAAATTGAAACGCTATTGTCCAATGAGAAAGCAGAGGATGTGCTCTGTGGGCCAAAGGTCTTTGTTTCCATTTCCACAGAACATTGGCAGAAGCTCTCCTCTGAAACTTCACAGAGTTCCATCCCAAGGGTGTCAAACTTGATTTCATTGAGGACTGCCTCAGGGTTGTGTTTGACCTAGGGAGGCCGGGGTGGGTATGGCCAGCTCAATGTCACTTGTGTTGGGGGTGCCCGTGGCGGCCCAAGCACTCTGCCAACTGCAATGGCCTCCTGCAACCCTCTGCAGCAAAAACGGAGCTCAGGAGGGCTGCATGCGGCTCTCCCAAGCTCTGGTTTGGCTGGCAGAGGAACCATGGGCTGGTCCTTCACTGACTCCATGGGAACCCCACTGGCCAGATCTAAGCACCCTAATGGCCAGATCTGGCCTGCAGGCCTTGAGCGTGACCCCCCTGCAGTAGACAATATTGAGCAACACTAATGATCTGATATAAAGATGCTCGCTAGGATCATAAAAACTAAATTTCTCTCTCTATATATTCTTTCTTGAATGCATAGTAGCTGCTCATAAATTATTTTCATTTTTAATAGCTCTCCAAAGCTCTATACTCTATCCTGTTTAGGTCTTGTAATTGTGCTTCATCACCTGTGGCAAAAGTAAAGAGAGGATGCAATTTTGTGTGGGAGGTCCCGTGCACAGTTTCATGTCATGAACATATTGTTATCCTTATGCTATAGCGGAACTCTAAACAATAATTTATCCATTGCTGAATATGTTTGGGGTTCTTTTACATTTTCTGTTTATATCACTGAAACATAGTGACAGGTGGAACACTGAAGGATGTGGACTGAATTTAATTGCCTTGCATCCCACATACCGCTATTTGCACCTGTACAAATCAAGATAGAACGATTCCCAATACAATTTTTTCCCCTTTTTACTATGCCTCCAAAATGTATCAGCTTTCTGTTTGCCTCTGCAAATTTTCTCAGAAAGCATTTCTCACAATTATTATTGTAAATTGCTTTGAGAGGTTACTTATTCTGGATATAAGTGTGTATATGTGTGCGCGTGCATCTGTACGCATACATAAAACTTTCAACTATGAGGCTTCATCTAATAGGGGCTTGATGATTGAGCTGATTTGATGTAGAATACACACACACACATACACACATAACAGACCCACGTGAATATATAGAATGAGCAAAATTATGCATCAGTTTTAATCACCAGACTGTGATTTGCAGAAACTTTCACTGGTTTCTGGCAAAAAAAAGTACATTTTGGAGAATGGATTCAGAGTAATGACCACATGATTCATTTAGTGAATGAATGTAGAAATGAATGTATTTCACTGTAGAAATGGTGATAAATTAAGGTTGAGTCACAAGAGTGTCTTGATTTACGATATCACAACTTACAGTACAACTGAAATTCCGGTCACAGTTATGACCGATTTATGACCACAACTCAGCCCAAAATCTCTGTTGCTAAGTGAGTTTTGCTCCATTTTACGACCCGTCTTGCCACACTTGTTAAGTGAATCACTCCAGTTGTTAAGTGAGTAACATGGCTGTTAAATGAATCTGAGTTCTCTATTGACTTTACTTCTCAGAAGGTTGCAAAAGGTGATCGCATAACCCCAAGACACTGCAATCGTCATAAATATGAGTCAGTTGCCAAGTGGCTAAATTTTAATCATGTGACCTGAGAATGCTGCAACAGTCATAATAACTGTGGAAAATGGTCATAACTCACTTTTTTTCAGTGCCATTATAACTTTGAATGATAACTAAACAGTTGTAAGTCAACGATTACCTATATCTCTATGTATGTATGTGGGCTTTTATGCAGCTCTGATTGATGCCACCTCTGAATAAATTACACATCTAGCCTTACGCATCTAAAATATCTAAACCAGTGTTTCTCAACTTTGGTGATTTTAAGTCTGGTGGACTTCAACTACCAGAATCCACAGCTGGCTGGGGGATTCTGGGAGTTGAAGTCCACCGGACTTAAAGTCGCCAAGATTGAAAAACACTGATCTAAACAATCAGACCAACACAAGTTAAGGAATTAAATTATATTAGAGTCTGCTATTAATTCCATTTTATGTACTTCTTATAAAGCCATCTTGCACTTGATAACAAGATAAAGTGGACAATTCCTTCAATAAAGGAGAATATTTGTAGCTCAAGGTTGAAATCAACCAGCACAAAAGAGAGCAAAAAGATTCCAGCACTTCTCCACCAGTAATCACCACTCAGATCAGCATAGATTAACTTCAAGGTTAATTTCAGACCAGTGGTGGGATTCAATTTTTTTTTACTACCAGTTCTGTGGGAATGGTGTAGCTTGGGGGCATGGCTTGGTGGACATGGCAGGGGAAGGATACTTCAAAATCCCAATTTCCACCCCACTCCAGGGCTAGGTTACTGTAAAGTCTCCATTAGGCCTTGAACACGAACTGAACTATTTAATGTAACACCAATATAGTAACAGACAGGGCCTGCTGGTTTGACAGCTATTTATGCTTCTGCTATCAAACTGGCAACCAATTAGAACACGACCTTTTCCCACCTGAACCCTACTTTAATTTCCACCAATGACAATCATCCTCAGCCCTGATTGACACTGAAGACATAACACCCTCCCCACCCCACTAACCTGCTTTCCATCTCCATTCTCCTGTGCTGGGCAACAGAAGAAGACCCAGCCAATCAGCTGGGACTCAGGAGGCAGCAAATAGATGGGGGCAGAGTCAGCCAGAGGTGGTGTTTGCCAGTTCTCTGAACTACTCAAAATTTCCATTACTGGTACACCAGAACCAGTCAGAACTGGCTTAATACCACCTCTGCTTCAGACCAACAATCAAGTAAACAATACCCCAATGAAGGATTTGCAAAAGAGCCATCAGTAAACAGCTCTATCAAAGAACCTCTAAGACCACTGACACAGACAAGCAGGTCACCAGAATATGAACTGACAACAAAACTCCTTACTAGTATTGATGATGTTACCTAGTTAGAGTAATGAAACGTCTGCAAGAAAACAAGCAAGCTGAGAGAGCACGGAGGACCCCACATTTCCTTCAGATTTCTAATAGTATCTCATAACTCACATATGTTTCCTTTTAGTATAGGTATTGTACGAAAATGGGGTGTGTGTGTTGTAGTTTAGCACACTGTGTGTCTGACGAAGGCATTTGTTTTGTAACCTTACTTTGCGGTGTGGCCCCATAATGGGAACTGTCTAGTCTTCTGGGACAAACTATTATGTCAACTCAGCGAACTATGCAAAAATAGCCTTCTCTGCACCTGGCTTATCACCAAAAGAGACAGTGGCTTGTACCAGAGATATTGCTGATTAGGTGGGAGACTAGAATTAGGATTCCAGGAAAGAATGGAGAAATCGAATAATAAACCAATGTCAGGATGTGCAAAAGTGATAAATAGCTGCATAAACATACCTACAAAACGCAGCAGGAAAAATGTTGCACCTGGTGCATTATATGATTCTCTTTATCTCTTGTCTTTTAATCCACAGTGGAAAAATGTACTTTGTTCCTTTCTTTCTTCTTTGGTGTTTAGTAAAGAAAGATAATCTTGGCTTCCAAAGAAGCCTAACCATCATCTGCAAAGCATCATGCATTGCATTAATTCCATGTGAAAGGTAAGTTGAAAAACTGCATGTTCTCAAGCCTGTTTGTTTGTTCAGTATATGTACTGGAGCTACAGACCCCTAAAATACAGCAATTATTTCAGTTAATTAACTTTAAGACAATAGATGAATCAAGAAAGCAGTATTAGCTCTTCTGTTTACTAATTCACCTAGAGCAGTGTTTTTCAAATATCCAATGTAGGTCAGTCACCAGAACCAGAGGTTTTATCTTCCGAGCTTTTGGACTCATGCTAGAGCACATCTTCAGGGAGCTTCTCTCAAACAGAGTGTGTGCTTGAAATGTGTTTGAATATTAGTATCTTGAAATGGTAGCTAAGTTGGTGGTTTGAATTCTGAGCTTGGCAATTTGGTTGCAAACATTTCGTCAACATTCGAGGAGACATCGTCAGTGTGCTTTGAATTGTGCTCCTCTGTCAGAACACAGGTCTTTACCTTTTTATGAGATGCAAATTATGATGATTTCAGACTGTTTGATTGGCTGGATGTTGTTGCTGGGCTATAGAGGGTGTGCTGTTCTGTGTGTGGTATTTATAGTGCCTGTGGTATGTAGTTTTTTAGATGTTGATTGGGGTTTATTGATGGCTGACTTTTAGGATGTTTGCTGTTGTTTAAGCCAATAAAAGTCAGCCATCAACACATAACCAATCAACATTTTAAAAACCACATGCAACAAGCACTATAAATATCATGCATAGAACAACATACATTCTGCTAGAGAGAAGTTATCTGAAAATGGACTCTAGCATGAGTCTGAAGGCTTGGAAGACAAAACCTCTGGTCCCAGTGACCGTCCCAGATTGGATCCTGCAATATTATCTTGGGACTCATATTTGACTTCATTTGTGAGTATTTTTCAAATGTGGCAATTTTAAGATATAGGAACTTCAATTCCCAGAATCCCCCAGCCAGAATCTGGCTAGGGAATTCTGGGAACTAAAGTCCCCATATCTTAAAGTTTCCAGGTTTGAAAAACACCGACCTCGAGTAATGAAAATATGACACACTTAGCATAATTTCAAGATCGAGGTGACATTGATACGATGTTTGAAATTACTTTTATTTCTTTTTGCAGATATTGTGTATTTGCTAGAAAACTGTGTGTTTAGCAGTGGACTGCATGTCATTGTTATACTAGAAACTTTGCACATACAAATTTAAAGCCTCCATTGCTTGTTTAGGAAGGAATACAAAAGGAAGCTTGGAACAGAGCAGGGATCTCCAAATTTGGCAACTTTAAAACTTGTGGACTGGCTAAGGAATTCTGGAAGTTGGAGTTCACAAGTCTTAAAGTTGCCAAGTTTGGAGACCCTTAGAATAGTCTGCATGAGGGATCCAATCTAGTAGTGAAATCCAATGAAGAGCTTTCGGGAAAATACCTTTTATAACAATGTTTTGATATATCAAGGATAATCTTGTTAGAAATGGATTTCTTTTTGAAATTAGAAAGTGCGGACAAATCCCAATTCATCCTTCCTACTTCAATATCAAATAATGTGAGAAAATAGAAAATGATATTTGAAGATGCACTAGAAGACAATAAAAGAAAGAAGGTAGATTATCCAGAAATTAAAATTTTAGCATATTCCGGCTTGATTCTGAATCATTTTGTAGTCCAATATTTAATATTTAATACTGATTGTAGTTTCAAAATGTTTTTCTTTCCATCTTCTCTTTTGATTTCAAACCTTGAGGGATGAGATTATTTAAAAAATATTTTAATTAATTACGAATAGAATCTATATTAAGCAAATTCCATGCCATTATGTGGAAATGTTGGAGACTCAACATGAATCAGTTTGTTATTTTAAATCTGTCATCCATGAAAATATTTTAGGATGTCAGGAGCATTCAGAAAAAATAATCTGGGCAAAATGTGCAGAAACGGAATTATTCATGTGCATTTTATACATAAAGTCGAATATATCTGTTTTGTAAAACTAGAAAATAAATTGGCAATTGTTCTCCTGCTACCTTTCTTTAATTCATGGAAAGACATTTTAATGCCTAAATACTACAATATCGTTTTTATGTTGATTTATGTTAATTGGTAGTATAGATGGTGTCATATTATACCATTAAGTTATAACATTGAAATAATTGTTTTGCTTTTAATGTCAACCGATTATTAGTGTTTGAATGAAATAATAGCGCACCTTCTTAGCTGTTTTGAGATATTGTTTTGATGTTCTGTTTTGGTATTACACACACACACACACACACACACAGTCAATATCTAGAATCTGATGAGGGTGGGCTAAATATATATCATTAAGGATAGGTCACAGGCTAAATTTTCATTTACCTTAATCTAATAGAACAAAGACACATACTATTATGTACACGTAGTATTATGAGCATATAATATTAGAGCAACCCAAATTTAACATCAGGAGAAATTCTAAAACCATGTTTCAAAATAAGCATGACTACGAATGAGCATATTCATGTAATCAAGATTGAAGAAGCAAATTTATCTAGTTGTTAAGGCATCAGGTTAGAAACCAGAAGACTGTGAGTCCTAGTCACACCTTAGGCATGAAAGCTGGCTGGGTGACTTTGGCCAGTTACTCTTGCTCAGCCAAATGAGATCGGACTTCATTGACAATTCCTGTTGCAATCAGCAGACCAACAACAATTGATCTGGAAAAAAAGTGGACTCTACACTCATGGGAAAAAAGAAGAAAATATTAACTAGCTTGGAAGGGTTACCTTCTTTTGGCCAAAGTTCTGGTGTCTGCTAAATCAATTTAATATATGTAATGTGATTACTTCACATGCATCTAATATTTTATTTTTTGCCATTCGAAAAAGTACAATTTAGCAGCCAATTCTTCAGGGATTAGAATCACATCCTATGTTTTTTGGGTAGAGGGGGTATTATGCATTCAGGGACTGCTTCAAATAATGTATCCCTGAATGAATAAAGAAACAGGAAATTATCAATCATAATTTCCCTATTTTTTTAAACCTTCAAGATTAAAAGGCAATCACATAGCATGATTGAAAGATAGGTGGATGCATGTTTTCTAGCTTGTCAGTTCCCTTTGCTATCATCCTAAATGCAACTTCCTTCCTTCCTTCCTTCCTTCCTTCCTTCCTTCCTTCCTTCCTTCCTTCCTTCCTT
>JAPKID020003917.1:0-12010 GCA_026931265.2 Tropidonophis doriae
GCATTAGGAGGTATATAGATTGCTCCGGGTTGGGGGGGGGGGGCAAAATTGAGCAAAAACTAAGGCATTTTTCACTCATTTCTGCCCTCCCCAGCCCCCAGAAGCTCTCTGAAAACCTTCTAAAAGCTATGCACGGCCATTTTGGTAAAGGGGGCGGGGTTTCAGGAGGCCAAAAATATTATATTCAGAGTATAAGAAATACCCAGATTTTCAGCCTTTTTTTTTTGAGGGAAAAAGGTGTGTCTTATACTCCGAAAATTACGGTACCTGTATATAACAGAAAATAATACATGCTTTGAAGAACGTGTCTGTTCTCTCTCCTGTCTCCTCAGACCTGGAACTTACAACCCATACAAGTTGCCACACAGACATGTCAGCTGGCCAGGGAAATTTGGTTCCCCAGACTGGTCTTTGGTTCCAATGCCACAAAGAAGAACTTTCAGAGCTGAGGTATGAAATTTGGGGTCAAGAAAGTTATCAGTTTGGAATGACAGAAATGTTTCATTTCTTGAAATAAATTAATATATCTTCTTGTACTTGAGCAACAGCTTACAAGAAACCATGTGGTAGCCTATAGCTACCAGGCCAGTGATGGTTAACCTTTTTGTCGCCGTGCGCACCCACAATGTAATGCATGCGCGACACACACACACACCACTTGCCCCCTGCCCCCGTGCATGCACACGGACACCTCCCCGCATGTGTGCACAACCCCCAAGTGTGCCCCCTATGTGCATGCGCACATGACCCCTGCATGTGTGCCCCCGTGCATGCATGGGCATCTCCCGCACATGCCCTGCACACATGCCCCAACAGACCTTTATATGGTTTTGCCGTTCTTTGAGACTCTTGTCCTACAACTCAGCATAATAATATTAAATAGAAGAAAATGGTTATTCTAGGCTTCCACCTATATTGAACCATAACCAATAGATTTATGCTGGGGAAAGGAATAAAGAAATTTTGCTGACTCTGCTGCTTCCTGGGTAGGATTATGAATACAGCAGTTGTTCACTAATAATAAGAAAGGAGAGAGAGAAGAGGGAATGGAAAGGTCAAGTTATATACTGTGGAGGATAGTCATTGCTCCTCACTGATACTCTAACGAATAAGATGATTAAAACCCACCTTTTTTAATGGGGCGTTTTTGAAACAGTCTTGACTTTTGTAATTTCTTGGAAAGATCCATGGCATTTTCTTGCATAATTTCTTGCAATTATAGAAATGGTTTCACATTACTTACCTCTGGGATACTTTTCAACTTCAGTCTAGTGCTGAAAGGTAGTGGTGGCACAGTGGTTAGGATGTAGTACTGCAGGGTACTTGTACTGACTGCAGTTTGGCAATTTGATTCTCACCGGCTTAAGGTTGACTCAGCCTTCCATCCTTCTGAGATCAGTAAAATGAGGACCTAAATTGTTTGGGGCAATATGCCAATGTTTAGAGAGGTCTATAAAGCATTGTGAAGCGGTATATAAGTGTAAGTGCTATTGCTAGTGAGTGCCCAACATCACACAGCTTAACAAGAACTTTCCCTCAATCCAGCACATTATTATATCATGCTAGCTCTGTTACAAAAATTATAATGGTATAATAGTATACGTTTATATCATAATGTATTTATTGTAGTTATCTTTTAAAAGCTTATAATCACTCGTAGCTTTTCCTACAGAATTTCTTTACCTAAAGTATTTTGTGGTGATAGGTAAGGAACTAAGGAGGGAAGGGACACTCTTGATTATTATTTGGTTGGGGAAACCTTCCCAACCTAGACAAGGAAGTTGAAAAATATTCCAGAAGAAAAATAACAAGCCATACTCATGCCATGCCAACCAAACTGCCCTCCAAAATAATTCATAGTTTTTAATTATTTGTACAATGATTGTGTGATTACTACTAATAATACAATAAGGCAGCAATTATGTACAGTTAATCTTTTTTAATTTTGTTTCAGCTGATTTCAGATAAAGAATTCAAGAAATATCGGAATTTGGTGGCCTATCTGAGCATATATTATAGTGATTAATTCTTGTGGCTGAAGATATTTCCACTTCTACGTGCTTAGACCACTATTTTACTTTTTTATCCTTAGACAGAATTAGAGCATTTAAATTAATTTGTTACTTGGATTCAATATAAATACTATTTCATAAAGAGTTTTTTGTTAGCCTTTTAAATGCTTCTATTTTCCTAATGCTCTCTGCTATTTCAGTATAAAACCTTTACTATTTGGAAGTTGCTTCAAATGTTTAGATTTTGCCAACAGCCACACCTGTTTAAATGTTTCTGGTTTTGAACAGTTTAGCTAGATAAATGCTTAAGAGAAATGCAGATTTTTAAAGTATAATTTCTATTTATATGTCAGTTTGAGAGTTAAGATCATAAAGCCCACAAAAGTCCTGCCAAATTGGAGAAATTATTATGGGAGCAAGCATGTGTTGATTAAAATTGAAAATATTTTGTCCTGCTACTCCACTGCACTGGCCAGTATTTTTTGCAACACAAAGGTATTAGAAGTATGTGCCATATGATCTGATATGGTCTTATGATAGCACTTCTTGGACTACGTTTCCTGTATGTGACTGAGAATGGAAATTTCATGGAATATATATGCAATGACATTTTTAGAAATATTTTAGCCGAGTGTTCTTTTCTGTCTGCTGCAGAGAAGACAAACTTCATTCATACTGAACAAGTAACAGATTTCCCACTCAAGGAAAGATTTCCATACTATATTCTTGTAGGAAAAACCCTGGTTTTCATTCAACCTGGACTGAGCTGTAGCTATTGTATTTAGGGACTAGATTTGTAATATACAATCTTTAACCTTCTGTATTCTGCAATATGGGAGAAAATACATAATAAAAATGTATTACAATTTCTAGTCGATTTTGTGAGATAATATACTAAACTGTTATAGGAGACAATTGCTCTGCTGATGTAGCAGGATGCTTAAATATTTTTCTGCACACCACTTTATAAAAAGTTTTTTTAAGTTCATTTTATATATTCTTGATTTCTTCAAAAATTACATTTCATTTAGAAGTTTCATAGAAAGCCTTATGATTCCAATGGAATCCATTGTATGTCTTGTAAACTAGCAGATTTAGATTAGAAGGTACACAGAACTACTTATACCAAATGGAAAGAATTCATAGTTTGCCAAAAAGAACCTTCACTTTCAATCCTTCCTCATTCTAGTGTCTTTTAGATGTCAATTGTGTAATTCCCATAACCTGCCCATTCATCAAGCTGGTATAAGGAGACTTTGGTACAAATTTTGTAAAACATACCACACTAGGAGAATATCTTTACAGTATAAATCCTACCTCTGTTTCCAGTCATCCACTTATTAAAGTAATTGATAGCTTACTGTTAATAACCAAACATCTGCAAACATATTGCTGCAGTGAAAGAAACATAGAAACTGATTCTGAGTCATGGATTTATTAAAACAAAATTCAAAGAAAATATCACCTGAACAGGAAGAATATAGGACTTGTTAGTCTTCCACTGAATGTTATTCTATTTCTTTCAGGTTGGGAAACAAAGCATGCACCACATTTATTTTTTGATAATATCATAAAAGGCAGAAAAAAATTGATATTAGAAGTCATAGAATGTTGTACCACCATTTTCCAAACTACATTGTCATCAGTAATTTGGAATTTTGAGTATTAAAATATGACACTGCTTATTTCGTTACATAAATCACTCTGTGTTATAGCCTCCAATTTATAATCAAGGAATAGTTCAGGGATGTTGTATACAGATGAGGATGGGGTAGGTTCTCCATTCTTCTTGCAGAGGCCTGTAGAACAAATACACAAAAATATCTGTAATTGGAATTTCAAGGTAAAATAACTGAAGGCAGAAAAGACTGGAGGTGGGACTTTTTAAAAGTTTTTAAAAGTTTAATAGCCTTCTCTGAAGAGGGTATAAGGTTTGGGCTATAGCATAGAAGAATTAATCATTTTGCTTTCTTGCCTTATAATACCTGAATTGTCTTGCTGGATGCTATTTTTTTCTGGGGTTTATATTATATTGCTCAAAGTGGCAGTTTCTTAAAGATGTGTGAGTTTGGGAAAAACAAGTTACGTTTTCAGTTATTCAACTGTGGGAATGTATGTACTGTATATATGTTACTATTATTCTGAATAAAACTTTGGGAGTTTAACAGTCGGCCCCAATCTTTATTTTGAACATTATATGATACTAAGCAAATGTGTTGTTAAAGTTTATGACGGATACCATATGAGTGCTCCAGATATATTTTTTTCCATCCTTCCCTTTCAAATAGAAAAAAATCATGAAAGATAATAATTCCAAATTCAGAGTCATTTCAAAAGTATTTTCAGTTAGTCTCAGCATATATTAGTAGCACTTGTAATGGCAATGATTTAATGACTCACAGAAATTTCATAGGATTTATTTCGTAATAGGAAAACCACAAATTCTGAATGCAGCTAATAATGGGACAATAAATTCTAAGCATGTCTATTTTCTCACCAAGAGTCACTCTTGCCTAAATAATACTGCATCCCATGATCAAAATAACTCTTCACCTTATATTCTTCACCAATTCTCTCAGTTTTTATTTTGCTACGTATATAATCATTTCTGTGCTGTGCCATGATGATACTTGTTTAACTCGCATATTTGAAACCAATCATTGCTATTCATTGTTTGGTCTCTGAATACTCCAGTCATTTTTTCTGTGCTCTGTTGTCTCTACCACCACAGTCATGTCACCTCATGGAATTATGTTTTTACCTAGGTTGGTCAGTCAGTCATTCATGCACTCTCTCATTCTGTTACACAGTGTGTCCCCCAAACATATATAATATTGTCATAACAAGCAATTATCACCAAACCATAGATTTCTACTTTTCATATACATCCACAACCTAAATGCCACTAATTCATGGGAAAGCATACCTTCTAGCTCTTTCATTTATATACTTTCACTTCCATGCATGTGTTCATCAATTCAAGTCTAGAAGATCTGATCTATTTACTCAGATCTATTCCATCTTTTCCATTTCTTTGTGTCACACAGACACAATATATTTTCCTTTCAATTCTTGTATGTAATTCATACATTCAGGTTCTTCACTATTTACACCTCTTAGATTCTAAGTCATAGGCTTCCATATGCAGATAGTCCTTTACTTACAACAGTACATTTAGCACTGAAAAATGTGTCTTATGACCGCTTTTCAAAGTTACGACCTTTGCAGCATCCCCATGATCATGTTGATCACTTCTTTGTGACCTGACAAAGTCAATGGGAAGCTAGATTCACTTAACAACTGGGTTACTAATTTATCAACTACAGTGATTCACTTAACAACTATGGCAAGAAAAGGGGCAAAGCTCACTTAACAAAACTCTCAACACCACAAGTTTTGGGGTCAACTGTGGTTGTAAATTGAGAACTACCTATATCATGGCCATTTCCAGATGGACCTGTAAATCTCAACCTCAGCCTCACCATGGCTTTTCTCAGTTGAGGTTTTTGTTTTTATACCTTATGTTATACTTACGATAGGAAATGTGTAGATGGGGTTACTAGCCTTACATGTGTAGCTGAGGTTACATCTATGTCGCATGCAAGATTGTTTACTAATGGTCAACTTTGTCCCATGTATACTCACACAATTATATACAAATTCAAAAGTAATTAGCGTTATAATTGCATATAGTTACTCTGGGGGTTGTGTTTTTAAATTTTTTATGTTTTAATTTGAAGACTTTCCATGTATTGACTGATATTGTATTGTCTGTTAGCCAGCTTCAAGTCTTTTTCCTCTAGAAATACATTAATACTAGTCATGTTGTACTCTGTAAATTTTCTTCAGCCTAAGCCCAGAATGTAAATTGGCCATGAGGTTTAGATAATGGAAGGTTAAACTTTTATCTACTTCTAACTTTAATGGATACTGTAATGATTTGTAATTCATGTCCTATTGTCATCTATTTTTATTAACATTTGCTGTTATTACTGATATTTCAGTGTTGGTTATTTTTAATATTCTTGTTAATGGGATAATATAGGTGAAAAAAGTTCAAAAAGTTTATTTCTATATGCATTATAACTGGATATTATATGATCATTTTATCTTTAAGAAACAATACCTCCCCAGCCTTTTCTTCTGTTATATCTTATTAGATTATAAAACTGAGAGCAGGGACTGTCTCTTTTTAATGACCTCAAAATCAAAGTGAGAGTTAACCTGTCTGAAGAGCAATGGGAAAGATTGACACAATAGTACTAATAAATTACCTCAGTTCATTAAAACACTCTTTAGTTTATTCACAAGGGGGTTGATTCCTTGACCACAGAAATTGCCTGAGAAATCATCAAGACCAAGAGTCCAGACCATGGCTCCTCCATATTTTTCCCTCTTCAAAAACTCAGTCTACAAAGATAAACAGCATCTTTTAGAGTTAGCCAAGCTGAAGGAAATTTATATTGAATGAATATTAAGGGGGAAAAAAAACTATAATAACTTCTACTTCCCCTATGATGACTAAGTAAGTGCTCTGGTCACTGTGTTCAAAACTGACTCACTGAGAGCATATTTAAATAAGAATACAAAGATATTTAGATTTAGATCTAACACACGGAGTGAATAAATAGTTGGCTGGACATTTGACCAGGAATACTTCATGCTATTTTTTATTATAAAGTTCAGCGATTCTATGTGAATCTTAAGTAGAGCTTGTGAATATGAGCTGCAAACATTCTGACTATCACTAGATGGCCATAAAAAGTAGTTTCTGTCATTTTATATCCTTTATTAGTTTTCTGGATTTTTGCAACCCAGAGATGGTGATCCTGCCTTAACACTCTGACTTTGTTGACAAAAAAATCTTTGTATTATTCAATGGCATCAGGCCCAGATATGAATTTATACTGTGTAACAGCACAAGATAACTTTAATAAGCAGATGGAACTTTTCCCTGTACATTCTATATTAGAAGTTAGTCATTATTTTATTTCATTGGCTAAACTAGATTTAACTCAATAATTATTACACAAAATGACAACTTACTTTAATCTGAAAACTTTTCTCATTGTCATATCCAACCCATTCTCCATTTTTGAAAGCATATGGAACCTTCTGTTTCTCAATCCATGCTGTGCTTGCTCCTTGTAAGAATTCACAAACCTGTCAAAACGATCAAAGCACTTCAAGAGAGAGAACAAAATAAAGCAGAGCTACTTTTACAATATTTCCCCATTGGAATTAATTGCTATTATTAATTAATGTATTGTGGTTTGTGTGCTCAAATTTTAACCTACAGTAGTTTCTTTAAAAAAAAATAGATCTCACTAGTATAGGAATAGGAGATGAATAGGAAGAATAGGAAAAAAGATGGCTCAATTGATAGCCAAGAAAATGTTCTAATAATTAGTGGGAGAGAAATCCCAACTTAAGTCACTTAAATTACAGTAAAAAGAAACAATTTGGTTCTGTAAATTCCACTAAATTGTGACATTGCTCCTAACATGAACAGAATTCTATTGCTAAGATTTTTTTTACTATTGTTGATGTTTTGCCTTATCTTTCAAGTATTTTAGCGACCCATTCATAGAATTATTTCTGTTTATTCTTTGCACAAACTCACAAGGCAAGTAAAGCTAAGAGAGAACAATTTACCCATGGTCATTTTATAAACTTACCTATAGAAAGTTCGGCCTTAGGTCTTGTTCTGCACCTTCCAATGGATACAAGATTGGCTGCTTGCCACTATCTCCCTTGGCTGCTTGCCACTATCTCCTTGACTACAAGTCTTAATTTCACGTAACAAAGACAAAGATTGTTCAGACATGACTAACCAGAATTTACAAGAAGTTGTTGTCAATGTTGTTCCCTGCAAATGACTCCTCCTCACAGACTTCCTTATAAACTCTCTTGGCAGGGGCCATTCATTAACCAGCTGAGTCCAATTCAGGGCCTCTGAGCTTGCTTCTTGCGATACTGTTGCCTCCTCTTCTCAGCCCTATGCAATCTAGCATCAGGGACAAAACTGGCGCTGATCCTCCCCACTACTCCAAGACCCAGGCACCTCCTGGTGGCCAACCAGGCTCTCTGCTTCCTCAACGTCTCCTTCCTCCTCCAGAGCAGACTCATAGGACTCCTCATTAGAAGAGTGCATCAGCAGCTCATCCAGAGCTGGCTGGGCCACAACAAGTCTACCTTGATAATAGTATGAAACTGGCTTCTCACTATTTTCTTGTGCAAGTTAGTTAGTAAATTAGTAATTTCCCAGCCTCACCAAGGCCCCTGGGATTTCCTGAAAATCTTCTATCCAAGCCTAAACCAGTCAAAACCTTAGTTTCTGGAGATTAACCAAGGAAAACCAGGGGTTGCTATCTAGTTAGATAAATTACTATTATTTTTAATAAAATGAAGGGCATTTACCTCATAATATGCCAGGACACCAGAGTCTTTGGTGTAGGCTCCAGGACTGCCTCCACCAGAGGCTGGAGCACCAACATTAGTATTTGTACTAGAAAGTCTAAAAGTACGTGCATATGTTGGATACCCCATCATGAGTTTTTCAGATGGTGCTCCACTGTCATTCCAATATTTCATTGCATATTCCTACAGTACAGAAACAAACAAACCAACATGGTACATATACAGTCTGTTCACAATACAGCGCAGGGTAGAGGAAGATCAAGAACAGTATGGTCATTTATTAGTCCATTCGGCAGCAAATCATATAGCAAACCACACACCAGATGGGTAAATAAATAAATAGGCCCATCTTTCAGTGACCAGTTTTAGTGTTTGATGGGAATGAGAACAAAAGGAGAAGCTATGGTAGGAGCAAATGCCTTTTACAAATAAATAATAGTAATAATCATCATCATCATTACAGTCATAGCCTAGGCATTTATTGCTTTTATAATGTTTCCTCCACTCAATTTGGACTTTAATATTTTGCTAATTCTTTGAATGTACTTGGCTGAAATTGATTCCTTGACTTTATTATGCATTAAGTCAGAGGCCTCTAAGAGCAATAAATACCTAGGCTATACCTCTTTTTTTCTGAATAACAATTTTTATTGTTTTTTACAAATTTTTTAACAGGGGAAAAGGTATATAGGATACAGAAAAAATATTTTAGAACTTCCATGTCAGGTGGTGGTCGCCTCCGAGGTTCCATACAAAAAGTAATTTTTTTCAATATAAGGTGTATGTGCTTGTTCCGAGGAGGAGGCTTTTGCAAACTCCCCCCCTATTCTTCTGTTTTAAAAAGTTGAAAGCATCAAAAGTCCAGAAATCAACTCACAGTCACTCTGTTACAGCGGAGCCTCGGCGCTTCCCCCAGCTCCGGCTTTTCAGCCCATTACTTTCATTTCTGCAGTTCCAATGATCCTTCGGTGAGAGGAATTTCTCCCCCCTGCATTCCGTTCTCCGGCTCCTGGAGCGAAGCAGGAATGACCCCCCCAACTGCTGTCGGGGTGGGGGTTTCACTGCAAGCCGTTCTTACAGTTGGGGCTCCCTACAAGAGCCCCGTGCCCCCGAGAGGGCCACTAGAGAAGACGAAGGAAACTCATCCGTCGCTTCCGGAAGGCAGAAATGGTCTCCATTAAACCATCTTTCCAACCAGCCTCCATGTTTCCAGTGTCTTTCTCCCCACTTGGAACTGAAGCCAGATAGATATTTCTTACAACGCTGTTGAAAAACAGCATAGATGTGTCCATGAATTCACTAGAAATCAAACTCAAATATGAGTATTTATCTTATCTGAATCAAACAATCTGTCAGGGTTCCAAGAAATACATCCCATTCAATAAGAATGCTGAGGCAGGCACTTTCCTGTGGGAATATTTTACTGGGACATATCAAATTGGCACATTCCTGATGAAAAACTGGCTCTAAGTTCCTGCCGTTTTTCCACCCAATTAAAAGTAAAACTTTGTCACTTCCCCCCAGAGTCTCCAGTCACGTGGCCCAATCAGCATACAGTTCAATACAATACAATACAACAGCAGAGTTGGAAGGGACCTTGGAAGTCTTCTAGTCCAACCCCCTGCCCAGGCAGGAAGCCCTATACTGTTTCAGACAAATCGCTATCCAACATCTTCTTAAAGACTTGCAGTTTGAGGCATTCACAACTTCTGGAGGAAAGCGGTTCCACTGATTAATTGTTCTAACTGCCAGGAAATTTCTCCTCAGTTCTAAGTTGCTTCTCTCTTTGATTAGTTTCCACCCATTGCTTCTTGTTCTGTCCTCAGCTGCTTTGTAGAATAATTTGACTCCCTCTTGTTTGTGGCAACCCCTGAATTGCTAGGTGACCTCAGTCTCCACCTTTCAAACATCTGCACCAACATCCCCGATTCCCATGAGAAAGAATTTTATTTTGGGTACAATATTCCAGCTATCTCTACACCCCCCCTCCTCCCTGGCTCCTTCACTCCAGGCTGTGTCAGCCCTGAAGCAATGAGAAAATAAACCCCCTAGAGAAAAGTATAAAAAGGAAAATGGCCACAGTTTGGCCAACTTCAGGGTTGAAACAATCTGTCAAACAGGAGACTGTCCTCTGATCGCCTATTAATAAAGGGCTATCTATAGTACAAGCTACATGGTCATTATAATTCAAGGGTAAACTTAAGAACAGATGTCTGACATCTCACACATGAAAGAGTCCATGGAGTAGAAGCTTGCTGATGTTCATAAGGTTACCACTTGTACTAGAACCTCCCTTTACGACTAAAAGACAAGTTGCAAAGAAAAAAAAAGGGAAGAACTCTCTCTCTCTCTTTAAATGAGTTTTTAAAGCCAACTGGAAATTCTTCAGTAAAACAAGGAAAAGACATCTCATATCGTCAGACAGATCATTCATATTGAAGGCAGGCTAGTACTTAATCAAGTATTTTGCACTGCTGCTACTGTCATGGATAAAGTTTTGGTTGGATTTTGAACCATTTTCTGATGTCTTTCTTTTTCAAAATTCTACATAGCCTGAGAACCAGAAATTTAATGGCTGATGTGAATATGGATATGAAGTAGTGGGAAAAAATCCAGTTGCTTAATTTCTACATGTCAGGTTGTTCTTAAAAGCGTTGGAGCAGAACTAGTGAAGAATTTGGCAGACCCAACAGCATCAGGGATTCTTAATTATCTCTGCTCTCATTTGGGGGGTTGTTATCCCTGGTGCATTGAGTTCAGTTGTCTAGAGAAAGACATTTTAAATTATTCAGGAAGATTTAAATGAATAACTTCATACATTTTGTTCACCTGTACATTTCATTTTTCTGTCATAGGGGATTGGGTCAGTTCTTTTCTTTGTAACATTAAAAAAAACTCTGCAAAAATATGTGCATCCTGAATGCACTTTCTCCTAATAATATTCATTTTTAAATGCAATTCACCTAATGTATGCACTTTTGCAAGCAATTTTCTCCAATATAGTATATCTTTAATGTATTTTTCCATAATAGGATACTATAAGGGTTTTTTTTTTAGGGGTGGGAGTTTTGGACAATTTCAGAAAGAGATATTGGGGAAATTTGCATGAAAATGCAAAGTAGTTTTTAATGTTCCTAGCTCAGATGGCCATGCTTCTGACATTTTTTTGTGCCTTAACAGATATTGTAGATATGTAGAACTCTATAGTTATCGTATTACTTTTCTTAGCCAAACTCTGCGCAAGGAAATTGGCCCTTTTATACTTTGCCTCTTATAATAGAAAATTTGTTAAGAATTAAAACTCCTCACAAAGGTCATGTAATTAAAAACCTGAAATTTAAGCAATAGCCATTGTGGACCTGAACCTTGATTCCTCAAATACTTAATTCAGAGCTAGTATGGTATGGTGGCTAATTGGTTGAACTAGGATCAGGAAGACTTAGATTCCATCATGAACAGAAATCTGCTCAGTGCCTATGGCCCTGTTACTTTCCTTCAGCCGAGGGCCTTCTCTGTGATGGGCCCCACCCTCTGGAACGACCTCCCCCCAGATATTAGGACGACTACGGACCTCCGCC
>JAPKID020003918.1:0-12009 GCA_026931265.2 Tropidonophis doriae
AATTAATCCTAAAATAGCCTACGGCTGACAAAAAGTGCCAAAATAATACCACTTGGATGGTTCAAAATAAGGGCCAGATCCAGCATGATTCCCAAACGAAAGTTATAATTCCTAAGGGAGGAAGATAAGGCCGCTTGCTTGCTTGCTTGCTTGCTCAGAATTTTTGACTTTCCGCCAACAACAGCCTTCCCTTCGCTTCCATTGCCTTTCAGTCGGACGCCCCCCCCCTTTTGCCACGGCCATTTGCCCAGTGCGCACGCGCAAGCCTTCCCAAGCAGTAAGACGTAGAGTCCTTAAGGTGCCTCTGTCGTCAGAGGCAAGATGGTGGCGTCCGGCGAGCGAAATGGTGCTGGCGTTCCCGGGCTCTCAATTTAACCCCGTTTCTGCCGTGGTTTACCCGACGCCTCGGTGATTTAGTCACCTTTTTCCTCCTCTCGGATGTTGCCCTTCGGTCGCGGCTTGCACCGCCTCGCGGTACCGGCGGTCATCGGGTCGCGGTTGCAGCGTGCGCGGAGCAGCGGGACCTCGGCAGAAGAGTCGGGGACGTCAAAGTATGACGTCATTGTCATCGGTGGGGGCCATGCTGGCGTGGAGGCCGCTGCTGCGGCTGCCCGAGTGGGAGCCCAGACTTTGCTCATCACGCACAAAATAGACTCCATAGGTAAAACCTCCCCTTTCAGCAGCATGAGCACGGCCTGAATATATTTGAACATAAGCTGGTCAACCACATTAGACTAGCAAATGTGTCTATGCAGATTCTCAGTCGTCCAGGTCATGGTTGTCCCAAAGGTTCTCTTTCAAGAGGCAACTGAAGTTCCTGGTTTTTCCTTTGAAGAAGTTTCGCTTCTCATCCAAGAAGAAGCTATAATTATAAGTACTATAATTATTTTTGTTTCTGCATAGCTTAAGGGTATTTCTGACAATTTGAACCAAATCTTCAAGGAAGCTGTCTTCATACTTTGAAAAAACAACAAAAACAGCTGAAGAACTGAAGAAGTTTCTTGGATGAGAAATGAAACGTCTTCAAAAGAAAAATCAGAAAGTCATTGAAAAAAATCACTTTTGGGACTCTAGACTGCTTACCTGTTATCCCATCCATTATAGCTAGTTGGGTTTTTTGTATTGGGCATAGCCAAGTACGGTAATTGGATTAATTGTAGGTAAAATATGGCCCAGTTAACAATTGAAGCATGAGAAGCATGCTATGTGAATATACCTATGTTTTACTTTCAAACTTCTTTCCAACAGCATTTGCTAAATATTTTTTTCTTACATTTCAAATGTAGACTATTTTGCCATTCTTCCAGTTGCCCAATAATGTAGAATATTGTAATAAACGTTAGAACATGGTGTCCATAACACAACTGTAGGTGTATGAAATGGTTAACCTTTTTGCTGTATGCCATACTTCGTTAATAAATATATTGTTACTCACGTCTTAGTACTAAATTGTAAGGAAGTTGCTTTTCCAACCCATAGGAAATGGGTCTTTTGGCCTGTCAGCCTTTACACCCATTTTTGTATGTGTGTGCCTTTATATATTTCTCTATATAAAAATTGAACCTTGTATTTGGTACAGGACAAATGTCATGCAACCCTTCCTTTGGTGGAATTGGGAAAGGACATCTTGTAAGAGAAGTGGATGCACTGGATGGGCTTTGTGGTCGAATCTGCGATCAGTCTGGAGTGCATTACAAAGTGCTAAACAAAAGAAAAGGACCAGCAGTATGGGGTTACAGGGCACAGATTGACCGAAAGCTCTACAAAGAGAACATGCAGGTGAGATGGGAAAAAGCAAAGTAGCAAAATAGGTTATTCTAGACTACCATTTTATTTCCCGGAAGAAAGTCTATCCCAATTGGATTTACTAGATGTCAAATGAAAAAAGCAACTGCTAAATGTATAAATAAAAGATACATGAGTTCATTGTGGATTCCAAATATAAAAAACAGTCTTTCTTATAGTATTAGTTCTGAGATATTTTTGAAAATGTCCATTAATCTCATTTATTAATTTTAAAAATGTACTTGTTGCCTCTTACAAGATACTGAAGGAATACATAAAGCTTCAGATGCAAAGGCTTTAATGTGAGAAATCCATGTTGTAATGCATACGGAAAATGTCTCTTCATATTTTTGAAATTTTATTTTATAAAACTTATATCTCAATCTGGAAAGATTTTTACTAATCCCCCATTCCTTTTGCAGCACTAAGAACTTTCTCCTCCACTATTTCAAATGGTTCCAATTTCTCTAGAGGAATTTGTAGGGCACAAGCAATTTGTAAGCAGCAATCTTTGTGCTATCAATAAAATTGCTCCATTGGTTTAGAAGACCACCTTTAATTCATAGGTGTGATTTATTCTGTTTTTCCTTATTAACCAAATATAGGAGAAGACCTAGAAGGAAAAATAGCATCATTATAGTATACTGCCCTCAAATGTTAATCTTTATGAAACCAAAGCAGCAAAGAATAATGAACAGTGCCACTTCCAGCTGCAAGTGTGGAAGGAAACTTCTTGTTTCATGAAATATCCTTTTGGATGGTTTGTCCAGCTTTCTTATATCTTGCTGGATAACTGTAAATAGTGGAAGTGTAAATCTTTAGGAAAGTGCATTAAACCAACTAACAAAATTTAATACATTTTACTGCCCCGTTGGCCTACATTTTAATAAGGTCGCATGGAAAATTCCTTAGTTCAATTGAGGTATCCTTAACAGCAATTTAAAAAGATGTATTTATCAGTAGCAAAGTAGATTTGGAATCTGAACTTTTTCCCAATGGCTTGCATGTAAAGTGATACCCTTGAGAGGAAAGAAGGTTCCGTGCTAGTACTTGTAAGGTTTTTGTTTGCATTTCATTCCATAGGAGGTCTTGACCAAGCGACGGTGTTCAATTCTTTTTCCTTCCCTAGTAGAAAGACATTCTGCAAACCCCACTCCTGACCACTTGTGAAGCATCAGTGGAAGATCTGCTGCTGACTGTACCAGAGCCAAATCATCCTGGCAAACCCTCCGTCAGTGGAGTCATTCTGGGTTAGTATTGGAAGAAAGTGCTGCTTCCTGAATCAATTTCCAGGGACTGGAGAAGTCTAGTTGCTGCCAGTGCGTAAGGTTCTCATGACTAGGACTTTTCCCCCCACATCCCAGGTTATTTTTCCAGGTACCGCTTTGTAAAGTAATCTCTAAGAAAATCTGTCTCCTTTCATTTGCATGAGAACACGGTGGCAGGTGGAATTTGGTTTAGAAATTAACTCAGTTAACCTTAGAAAGTAGTATTGCTTATTTCTTAGTCAAAGTAATGAGAATGATAAAACTTTAACATATCTTAAAACCTTTGTCCCAATAGTCCTCTGGTTCTCTACTCTTCTTGACTCCAATATCTGCTTCTCAGAGTAGCGGTTTTAATAGTTTTTTCTGTCACCACTTAATCTGTATGAGAGGACCTCATCTGGTTTAATTTCTGGGCAGAATCTAGGCTAAAATGAAAAAAACAATAGGTGTAGTGCCATCTTCTGGCTGTATAGCATTAAGTGGTGAGACTAAGGGATGTGGCTGTTTTCCTGCTCGGAAATAAGTGTTGAAGGGTATAAAGTTAAAGACAACTTCATTAATAAGAGATTGGAAAACTCCCTTGTATTTTAAATAGTAGAATGCAGGTGATCAATGAATGGAACAAACAAAAAATAATCAACAAAACATATAAAAGTAAACGTAGGGTTTCTGGCAATGGTGAAATTCAAAAGATTGTACAATCAGTTCTGTGGGCGTGGCTTGGTGGGCATGGCAGGGAAAGGATACTGCAAAACCTCCATTCCCACCCCATTCCTGGGGCCAGCCAAAGGTGGTATTTGCTGGTTCTGCAAATTATTTAAAATTTCAGCTACTTGTTCTCCAGAACCTGTCAGAACCTGCTGGATTTCACCCCTGGATTCTGGGAAGTCACATAATGCCATTGAACTGATCTTCGAAGATGTTTTACTTCTCATCCTAGAAGCTTCTTCAGCTCTTCTTCAGCTATTTTTGTTGTTGTTTTTTCTACGTATGAAGATAGCGTGGAGATTCGGTTCATTGACAGAAATATCCTTAAATTATGCAGAGACAAAAATAATTATAGTACACAAAATATACCAGAGCTGCTTTAGGATTTTAAATAATTTTAATGTCATTTTTTTTCTAAATTGTGACTATCTGTATTGATCTAAATCTGCTTGCCTGGTAAATCATAATTTTCTACTATCTCGGCAGAAATTAGTATAATACATGGTCTTTTTCATTTTCTTTTTCCATCCCCAGAAGATGGAACAAAAATCCATTCTGGGAGTGTCATTCTGACTACAGGGACATTTCTGAGAGGGATGGTTCTAATTGGATTGGACATGCACCCTGCGGGGCGAATGGGAGACCAGCCCTCCGTTGGCCTGGCTCAGACACTGGAGAAGATTGGATTTACCATGGGAAGACTCAAGACCGGAACTCCTCCACGGTTGCTGAGAGACTCCATTGATTTCACTCATCTTCAGAAACAGGAGGCAGATAACCCTCCTGTGCCATTCAGTTTTCTCAATGAAACTGTGTGGATTAAGGTGGGCCAGAAAATGCAGGGAAGTGCATGTGTAGCCATATAGTCCTGGTATTTTCCATCACATGAAAAGACATGGCTGTTTTCATATGGAAGGGGTCTGAATGGCTTGGGGATTTCATAAAAGAACCCCTCCTAAATCAGGGCCAAAGTCCATCTAATGCAGCAGTCAGTGACAGTTCTCAGAAAATATCTCAAAGCAGGGTGTATGGGTTACAGTTCCCTTCCTGTCTGTTTGTACATGTGGAACGGAGAGATCTGAAGATGGTATTTCTCTATCGCTATCTTAAGAATTGCTAAGATTTACAGAAGCAATTTCTCTAAATCATTATTGACGTTAGAGTTTCCTGTTGATTATATACTGTATATAAAAAATGTCCTAACTTTTCAGTGGCCAGGTTTCACTTAAGTCTTTGAATGGTATTCTCAAGTCATCTAAAAACTGAATAGAGGTAACATAAATTAATTAAGTTCCTTATATTTACAATCAAGTAAGTTTAGGGAAATGGGAAGAATGTTTGGGGACTTTGCACCCCAGCTGTTAAGAATAGTATGTGGCTTTAGGATCTCAGATTGTGTAATTCTGGTTTAGAGTATTTAAAGGATATCTTTTAAAAGCCATTTCCTTGTCATCTGCTGGATAGTTTTCTAATATAGAGCTGCCATATGATTCTTACACTCCAGCTCTTCATCCTCATTCCCTACTTGAACATTTTATATACTTTCATGTACTATTTAATACTATAGCATTTAGGATTAATGTTTAATGCTAATAGTATTCAAAAAGTATTTGTAAAAGCATATAGTAGTGCATAAAGGCTTCCTCGGTTAATATAAGATTTTTGACCTTTCTTCCTTCCTGGGCATTTTCTAAATGTTTTCCATAAATCCCTCAATTTTTCAGGGCAAATTTGTGGAACATGCAGGAGGGGGAGAATCCTTATCCAATAGAATAGAGTTCCCCAACCTTCCCGGCTTTGTGGATCAGCCAGAGGAGGGAGAGGGGATGGTTCGTGCAAGCAGCCAGCAAGCGCACATGTGCATGCAGCTGCATTTGTGCAAGGGTGCCATGCACTCAAATGGAACACATGTACATGTACTTGCCCACTACTCGAGCAAGTGGGGATGTGCACATGTGCTTACCTTCCGTTTCCACAACCCAGTTGCAAACAGCTCACAGCCCACTAGTGGGCCACAGCAGAGGTTGGGAACCCCTGCAATAGATCCCAGTTTGTGATTGTATTTAACTGATGGTTTATTTCACAAAGAATAATTTTAAAAGGGATCACCATTGGAAAGAACCAGATGCTCAGTTTTCTCAATGACATTTGATTCCTCTAGTGACCAGCAACATTTTACATTAGCTGGCATAGGAATTATAATTAGCTTTTGATTATTATTTTTTTCCAGTGGGTGGAATCCAAAGTTGACTTAGTGTATATTTGGCATGTATAAAAATTATTTAATGCATTCACCAAATCCTAACAATTCTTTTACAGCCAGAAGATCAGTTGCCCTGTTATTTGACCCACACCAACTCTGAGGTAGAGCAGATCATCCATGAAAATCTTCACCTGAGCAATCACATCAAAGAAACAGTAAAAGGACCCCGGTGAGTATCTATTACATTTCTTCATGGTTGAAGTGCTAGGCTCAGCAACTTTTCCAAACAGCAAGCACTATCATATGATTTTGTGTAGCATTGTAGAAACCAAAAGGTTTTAAACATGTCCTATAAAATTTTATTTTTAAAAATGAGCAGTAGTCAGCATATTCCCTTTGGAAATACAGATGGTGCTTACTTTTAAAGAAATCAATATGCATTGGCTGTTGGTTGTTCAGTCTGAGAGTTACTGCTGTTTTCTATTATTATTTTAACATTTTTACTATATTATAAGCCACGTCAAATTGGTGTAATGTGTCATTTCTTATTATTCATCTGAGGTTATATTTACCTTCTTTTAAGAATTGCTAAGGACCAGGTGATATTTATTATGTCCTGATACATAAAACCATAGAACTCAAAGAGGATGTATGCTTTTTTCACAAGACTGTATATTGGATGCTCCCTAGTTTATACCATAGATGCCATATTACTAATTCCCAGTATTACCACTAATTTCTGTGATACTTGACAGAGTATACTAAAGTCCTAAAATAAAATAAGAGATAAACATAAATGCTGAAGAGCTTAAAATATAAATGTTAGTTCATGCAGCCAAAAGGAAAAATAGCTGTCAAGAAAAAAAGAAGCACAATTCCAACTGCATTATACTAAGTCATGATTTCTACAGTTTCATCTCCTCTTATTGAAGGCTTTTGAGCAGGATGCCAGGAGCTGCATTCTAAAAACTAGATGATCCCACAACTATAACAATATAACTTTAGTCATAGTTTTAATATTCTAATAATCTGGTTTTTTGTCCTAAAGTTACAATTAAACATTACAATTTTGATGGCAGCTTTTGAACTGACTTGGTGTTCTGCTCACAAAGTCTTCAGTGTTATGCATCCTTGTATTAGAAGCTGAGGAATTCTCCACAAAGATGAGGCACAAGTCCCTCCCAGGCCTTTGAGGCGTGAGTGAAGGCCACGTGGGTTGCATGGAGTTCTGTCTTTTTTCTTTTCCCTCATCTGTTTGTGTGATTTTAGCTATCTGTTATTCTTTGTTTGTTTGTTTCATATTATATTTTTAATGTTTTTATTTGCGATCTGCCTAGAGTAGTTGGGAATTGAGTGAATAGTTAGTTTCCTGATGGTGTTGGTCTCCTCATTTAGCTGTCTGTCCTGTGTCTAGATACTGCCCTTCCCTTGAGTCTAAAGTTCTACGTTTTCCGAATCGCCAGCATCAGGTCTGGCTGGAGCCTGAAGGCCTGGATTCCGATGTCATGTACCCTCAAGGAATGTCCCTGACCCTGCCTTGTGAGATCCAGGAAAAAATCATCGGTCTTATCAGAGGCTTGGAACATGCTAAGATGATACAGCCAGGTGAGAAGTTGGAAGGTGGTCAGGTTTTTGAGTAAGCAGTTTGATTTGGGAAATTGTGTTGTTTCCTATGTCCTCCTACTCATAGAGGGATTTTATCTGTTCACTGTGGAAGCATCTTTTCCTCCTTTCAGAGAAATGGTTCACTAATCAAGCGTGTACATCAGCGTGTTGTTTAGCACCCATAGAAATAATTAACAGTTAGATTTGTAGAGTTATTTTTTCTAAGTGCATTTGACAAACATTGTTTGTGAAACTATTTTATGCATTTCATCCATATCAGGCTATGGAGTTCAGTATGACTATCTGGATCCACGTCAGCTGAGCGCCTCCCTCGAATCTCGTCTGGTGCAACGGCTATTCTTTGCGGGACAGATCAATGGCACAACAGGCTATGAGGAAGCTGCAGCCCAGGTGGGTGACTTGAGAAAAGCATGGAGGAAATGGACCAAGATTTAGAGTCAGCATCTATGATATTAATTTCCTCACTGACATTTTGCTACAAGGCACTTTACTAGTTCATTCAGATTAAACGCGACTGTTCCTCATTCTTGTCAAGGCTTTCTTGGAATACACAACAATGCCCTTTTCACACACCTTTGGAATGCATGCAATGAGGGTATTTATTCTTGTTTTAAAGGAAACCTGGAGTTCTGGCTGCTGTAGGTCCAGTCACTTATCTTAATATTCAAGAGGAAACATGCTTAACAAATGAATACTTGGGTTGAATAGCAGAAGTGTCCTTGAAGGGGCAACAGAGATGAAGCCAGGGATCTTTGTTTTAATGTTGGATTAGTATTAATAATGGCAGTGAAAAAATTAATCTGGCTTAGACAGATTGAAAAGGAAGAGGAATGAACTCTATTTTTCTGAATAAAAGGATGCTTGGTTCTAAGCTCTTTCTAGAGGAAAAGTTTTAAAAGAGAACAGGGATGTCACTGGCCATCTGTCAAATAATTATTTTGTTTGCACGCAGTTTGATGCATTGGGGGGTTTTCAAGTCAAAAGTTATTTAACCAGACATTAATGGCTAGCTGAATAAACACATTCTTCTCCCCACTTGACCAGCTTCATTTGCTAATATTTCAGACTGTTTTGCATTTAGAAAACATCTTAATTGGTAACAAGTGAACTCGAGCTTCTGTACTCTGTTGGCATTATTTATATAGCCATTGGTCATTGCACCAGCTTTCTTCTCTGGTGGGTTATTCTTCTTCCTTTGAACCGTTCCTTGTTTGTGTTCTTTTAAGATTTTCAGGGTTTTTTCTGCTGGAATTCTTAGCTCATTTTTTTCCTAGAAACCTTTCTAGGTCTTTCAGGTTGATTATCTGTAAGGCAGAGGTATGCAATTTGTAAAGAATTAAATGTTTCAATTCAGTCTCCTGACCTGCTGTCTCTCCCTACCACTAATATGGAGACGTGACTAGACAGATGTAAATGTTTTTAGACTATTGATTTACAGAGACAGATCATTAAAGATAAGAACAGAAGTGATTTGCCTTCTGTAGGCCTCTCATACCCATATCTCAACCTTTGTTTTTGGAGTACTGAAGAAATTTTTTGTCATAGTTCAATCTTATAGCCACAAGCTTCTATGGAATGACCATGTGACTTTGGGGGCCCAGACAGGACATTGGAGAGCCCTATATGAATCATTGGATGCCCACTACTGCTCTACAGATAAAGTAACTCTGGGCAGCAGCATCCATCAAACAGATCAATAATATTTTTTATCCAGTCATATTTTCCTTATAATTCCTATTAAGCCATGGTCATCTTGCAGGGTGTTGTTGCTGGAATCAATGCAGGCTTGCGGATCCAAGGGAAACCTCCTTTTATCATCAGTCGCACCGAGGGATACATTGGAGTTTTGATTGATGATCTTACCACTCTTGGCACCAAAGAGCCATACCGGATGTTTACCAGCCGGGCAGAGTTTCGGATGTCCCTGCGACCAGATAACGCCGATAGCCGGCTCACCTTTCGAGGTAGTCATTCCTTCAACATCTGTTTTGATGCACTCCTCATTCTGCCCTCATTCCAGGTTCCATTCCTTTTTTCCCCCTGTCTTTTTTTGGTATACATTTCAAGGCTACCACGAAGCTGGCTGTGTGTCACAAAAGCGGTATGAACAAGCCTCTTTGATGAATGAAATGCTGAAAGAAGGCCTGGAAACACTGAAGTCTGTTCGGTTTGGCTACAAAATGTGGCGGCAGCTTGTTCCGGAGGCCAGAATGAGTCATCACCATAATTTCCCTCGCAGGTTGTGGTTATTGCTTTGTTATTCTAGATTTTTGCTTACTGAGGCATATAACCATCAGTCTTGTATTCCATTTCTTACCTTTTCTTGGAACAATCTAGTATATGTATGGATTTTAAGAAGTTCTTTGAGTGCACAAAGCTGTCCAGGTGTATCTTTGAAAACATAAATACATTTCCTTCACCACTGATTTGAATGAGCCCAGATGCATGAGGGATTGGACACTTTGTTTAAAAGTTTAAGCTGCCCCATACATAGCCAAAGCTCTCCAAGCATTTATAATAAAACTCACTAAAAGATGCAAATTGGATAAAAATGTCATACAATGAAATGAAATGTAAAATAAAAGCGTACACAAGCTAGGCAGCAGAAAGGTGTTCCCTTCAATTCTAAAAAAAATGTGAGTTAAAATGCAATTAAAAGCCAATTAATAAGCCTGAGAAAATACATAGGCCTTCTTCATCTGATGTCAAAATGATGCTTATGTGGGTATCACTTGAGCATCTCTGGGAGGGCATTTTATAAGTGAGGTGCCACCACAGAGGAAGCAATCTTTCCTGGCCTAGACCCACTTTACATCTTTGGTGGGGAAATTTCAAGGAGGCTCCTTGGAAAAACTGAAGACCCAAGGAGGTACATATGGGACAAGGAACTCCTTAAGTAACCTTATGTAATCACGTTCTTAAGGGACACGATGGCTCAGTGGCTAAGATGCTGAGCTTGTCAATCAAAAGATTGGCAATTCGGTGATTCAAATCCGTAGTGCCGTGTAACAGGGTGAGCTCCTGTTACTTGTCTTAGCTTCTGCTAACCTAGCAGTTTAAAAGCATGTAAAAAATGCAAGTAGAAAAAATAGGGGCCATCTTTGGTGGGAAGGTAACTGTGTTCCTTGTGCCTTCAGCATTTAGTCGTGCTGGCCACATGATCACTGAGACGTATTCAGATAGCGCTGGCTTTTTGGCTTTGAAACGGAGATGAGCACTACCCCCTGGAGTCAGGAACGACTAGCACATACGTGTGAGGGGAAACTTTACCTAAATAACCTGGTCCTTAGTAGGATCAGGGCCTATTTGCTGACAACTTCAGTTAGATGAAGTAGGAACTATAGTAAATACTTTTTTATAGGAAAAATGGAGTAATCTGCTGAAAGTTTGTGATTCAAACGTAATCAAAATTTCAAAATAGAAAAGAGTTCCTGGTTATACTTGTTTAATTTATTGTGACAAATTTAGAGATTATTTCACTGCTTAATAATGGGATGGTTTTGTTTAGTGCTCTAGAAATTTTCCAGTATCCAGAGATCAGTGTGGATGTTTTAGCTAAAGCTCTCCCAGAATCCATGAAAAAAATCACTGAATGGAAACCACTGGCAGAAAGGCTGAAAATAGAAGGTACAGAATATTTTATTGGGTGGTACATAATTATAATAGTCATAGAATTTCTTTTGCAACAATTTAGCTCAAGCCATAGGTCGTAAAGTCTTGCCAAACTGAGGGCACACTGAATTTCTGTGAAAAATAGGTGCTGTAGAAAGAAAATGTTTGTTCCTTCTCTTCTGCAAGGAAGAAGGAAATTGATTATGTAAACTATGGAAAAAGCAAAATTCAATGTAATGGAATTATTTCCAGACCTTAACTTGTGACTTTGAAAAAAGCCAAGCTTACTCACATCACTTTTCTTGTGATATTATTGCTCATGATAAGGCATTTATTCTCCATTTACATTAAGAAATAAATCAAAATCCTAAGCAATTGCCAGAGTATACAGTTGAGGTTGGTTTTTTTTCTGTACCCTATTTTTTGCTGCTTCAATCATTTTTTAAAAAAATATTATTTTCATGGCTTTTCCTACAAGCTGTTTATGGTTTCCATGTGGCCAATCAAAAGCTGGAAATAGAAGAAGTACGTCAAGATGAGGCTCTCCGTTTACCTGAGGACCTGGATTATCTCACTATCGGTGTATCTCTATCCCAGGAAGTGCGAGAGATACTGCATGCCCACCGCCCTCCAACGGTAAAGTACTGGAGGAGGCAGAAAGCTTAATGAATACAGTGTAAACTGTGTTATGTATATCCTGGAAGAGTTAGACCAGTGGTGGGTTTCAAATTTTTTAGAACCTACTCTGTAGGTGTGGCCTGTTTTGTGGGCGTGGCTTGGCAGTCATGTGACAGGGTGGGAGTGGCC
>JAPKID020003919.1:0-12008 GCA_026931265.2 Tropidonophis doriae
AAGCTTGGAGAAAAAGAGGATTTTTCTCTATACAGTTTTTCCCCATCTTCTTTCTATTTGTATTTTTCTCACTATTACCATCAATCTTTCACTCTCCAAACTTCCACCATCCATTCAGCCTAACCATAGACCATGCTGGCTATTCATGATGGGACTGCCTTATAAAAATGTCATGGTAGCATACCCCAAAAACACTCAGGTAGGCATAGAAAGATAGACACGTGTGCACTTGGGCGCACACACACACACACACACACACACACATACACACACACTTCTAATTCTCCCATAGGTTCAAAAATTAGATACAGGAGCCTGGCATCCTACATTTACCTTATTCCTCCTTCCATCCATCCCCATTTTGATTTTTCTGATATATGCGTTATTATACTATAGTTATGTCATTAAAGTTTAGTCCAAGACATGCTTATTTAAAGTTAAAAACTACTATTTGTAGCAATTTTGTCTCCTAAAAAAGTAACAATGATCCCTAACATATCTGGAGCAAGTTCTTCTGTACTGTAATTAAATCTACTTACAAGTTAGTGAATTGGACCTAGATGTGATTGTGGCTAGAACTAAGGCAATATTTCAGATGCCTAGATTTCAGAAGGATTTTCATTCACAGTACATGACTTGTTCCTGTAAAGCCTGTAATGAATATTGTTGTGGATTTTATAGTAGAAATAAATTGAATTTAAAAACCTGATTTTTGTCAAAGTACATTTATCTAGACTGTAAATATATAGTTTTTTCTGTACTTTGTTGCTGCTATCCTATGGTTGTTCAGATTTTTGCAACTCTTAGTACATATCATACTAAGCCACAATGCATTTTGCTTTTAGCTTAGTATAACTAGTGAACTCAATATTTAATAAATGATTAAGAAAACTTAATCTTAGGGTGAATCACAATTTAGAGTGATGCATGAATCCAATCTGCAGTTAAACTGAACAACTCACTAGTTGTGAGTACTCTTTTACAGCTTTCAAACTCTATTCCCCAATAGATACAATGAAGGAAGGAAGGAAGGTGGGAAGGATATTAAGTTCAGCAGTGCTCAGCTCCAGTGAAACACACATAAACTTCTGTTGTAAATTTGCCTGAGTAGTCAGTTCCTCTCTAAATAGATAAATTCTTTACCAATGCATAAGATTTAAATCATCTTTTCTTTCTTATGTTTTGTTACTATTGTTCTTTTCTTGTAGTATTTTGTCCCATTGCTTTTCAAGTATACCCAGACTAATGGTTTTTTTGCTCCTTAGCTTTAACAATGGAAAAAAACATAGCCTCCATCCTGATTTTGGTTCTTGCTGTCTTGAATACCCTTGCTAAAGAAACTACTACTAAAGATGGAAGAAAAGACACAAAAGAACCCAAAGAGACTCATCCTAAACTTCCACAGACTCTTTCAAGAGGTAAAGCTGTGTATTTTATACCAATCATCTCAGTTGTTAATCAGGCCTGCATATTTTTAAGCAATTTCTAAAATTATTTATCACAGTTATTTTCCTTCAAATAATTCTCAATAGGCAGAATATTATGTAATTTAGTATCAATTTTCAAAAATCCAGCATACCTAACAAATGTTAAACCAGGGAATAGATAGTTTACAACGTTGTTTTTAACCTTGGCAACTTTAAAATATGTAGACTTCAGTTCTCAGAATTCTCTAGCCTACATATTTTAAAGTTGCTGAAGTTTCTCAACACTGATCTACAACATGGAAAGAATCTTATGTCTCAATGTGAACAATGTAAAATGGAAATAAAGCCATTCCAAGGATCTAATGACTAATGGAATATGATCTGAGGAATATATAGCTATTTATACATATCTATTTGAAATTAAGCTCCACTATGTTTAATAGTTTAATAATTAATTGAATTAATTGAATAATTTGTGATAGGCAGTATTTGCCAATCTCGATAACTTTAAGATGTGTCAAATCCCAGAATGCCTAAGGAAAGTAGATATTGCAAAAACAGCATCCTCTAAAAAATGAATTCAACTATTAATCACGAATCAGTCTGGAGAGGGGAATTAACAGCCTTTATAGATAATAATTATTAGAAGCTAATATTTCATTCCATATGTATATGCTTTTGAATTCACATTAAGAAATGAATTCAAAGAAATGCTTGCTGTTAACCCTATCATCAAAAATAGTTCCCTAAAACATGGGGAAATGCTTGGATTAAGAAGTGTATTGTGTGATAGATCTACTACAATATTTTTTTTGATTTGAATTAAGTTATATATTTATTACTTCTTCAAAAATGACATATTTAAACTAAATTCCATTTGTCATTTATCTTCAGGCTGGGGTGACCAACTAATCTGGACTCAGACTTATGAAGAAGCTCTTTTTAAATCAAAAACAAGGTAAATTAATCCCTTCTGCAAGTCCTACTCATTGATTTATGAAAAATAATTTGATTTCCAGTATGAGACATTGATACAATATTTCAATTTCTTTTAGTATATTTCAACAAATGATACTGCACATTAGTTATATCACTGTCTCTTTCAATGTTTACTCTCTTTCAATCTTATGGAAAAGAATTTGCTTTCATTTTTTTCCACCCGGAAAGATAAGAACAATTTAGGGAAATTCTTATGGGTGGGTTGCCTTATGATCTTGCCCTAACCTTTCTTTCTTTCTTCCTTTATTTCACAATATAATCACCATTACAGCAGTTCTCAGCATTCCTGAGTTTCCATATTTCAGTTAAATCCAAGAAAATTACATTACGAGGAAATTCCTCTTGTAGGGATTCTATGGATCACAAAGCAACAGGAAATAGACTTCATACTAATAGAAGTGATTAAGCAGCACTATAGAATTTACTGCTTTTTTTAAAACAGTAAAGTCATCTCACAAAACCAGAAAAAAAATTCTAAAGCACTATGAGAATGAGAAAGATCTTTTTCAGGAGAATAAATTTAGGAAAAAATTATTTCAGCACTGTTTGATAAAAACTAAGCACAGATATGTGATCCCTTCAAAAACACATTCTAATTCTTATCTTCCCCATCAACATAATCCATTGGCTATGCCAACTACACTGATGGAAATTGTAGGCTAATACAATGGGACATGCTTAATTTAGATAACTTAGCTAACTGAAGTTCTATTATGGACCACTTTTTCTTTTACAGTAACAAGCCTATAATGATCATCCACCACTTAGAAGAGTGCCCTCATAGTCAAGGTATTGTTGTTTCTAACAAATGAAACGTGCATCCCATCTAGCAAAATTAATTACTTCCTCCCATTAGAAGGGTTTTTAAAAAAAAACACTTGAAAAACCAAACTGTTTTAACTTAGTAATTAAAAGATGAAAGACATAACTAATTTGAATAAAAGGTTTTGTAGCAGCATGGTAATTAGAAATGAAATGTTATGATTTGTAAAGAACATTAATCCTATTGATATGTATATAAAAGAAATTTAAGTTTTAAAATCCAAAGACAATTATTGTGAGATAGAAAAGTATTTTTCTTTCAATCATTTTATGCTTCATTTTTATAGTATCCATATGTGTGTGATTTTGAGTCAGTTTTTGACTGAAGTCATCCCTGCAGTTTTCTTTGCAAGATTTCAGAAGTGGTTGCCTACTTCCTAGGGCTGAGAATGAGTGACTGGCCCAGGGCGATCCAGCTGGTTTTATGCCTAATGCAAGTCAAGAACTCAGTCTTCCAATTTATAACCTGATGTCTAAACCACTGCAAAATTGGTTCTCCTCTGTAGTATTACTTTTTCATTTTATATTGAGATACACCAGACATGAATATACTTTACATGGTTGACCTAATTTGTGCTATCAACTGGTATATAACATTTTTTTTCTCTCTCTCTCTCTCTATATATATATATATATTTAAAAATAGCGTTTATTATATGTTGCTCTGTTTTAGCCCTGAAGAAGGTATTTGCTGAACACAAAGAAATACAGAAATTGGCAGCAAACTTTGTTCTTCTTAATATTATTGTAAGTTTTCAGATGATGTTTGAATTATTAGATCTGGACATAATTTTGCATAAGGTATTTACCAAAATGAAGATGAACTGCAAATAATTTGACAAAATGGAAGCTATTATTTTACTATAATTTGCCTTGATTTTCTGAGTTAAAAATTCAGTTCATAGAGTATATTAATAATAGCAATCGAATAGTAATTCACAATATGCATTTTCAGTAATATTGTTGCTGTAATGCAGCAGAGGGGTCAGCATGTCGGATGGGGAGGTAATCCTGTAGCGGGCGGGTGAAGGACTCGAGCTGCCACTGAAGCCATCCAGGCGCCGCATGCCCACCTCCCTTCCAGCCCCGTGTGTGCCGCCGAAGCCGTCCGGGCGTCGCATGGGGCTGGGAGGTGGGCATGAGGCGCCTGGGTGGCTTCAGCGGCGGTTAAGGTAGCGCACTTCGAGTCCTTCGCTCACCCGCTGCGGGATAACCTCCCCAGCCGACATGCCGTGTGCTGCGGTGGCTGTCGGAAGGAGCTGGTGGAGGCCGCTCGGCCATCCTCTGCCCAGGGGGCTGCTCCCTCCTCCTCGCCAGCCCTGCAGCCCGGTTCCTATGAAGCCGTGGACCGGGGGTTGGGGACCCCTGGGCTAGAGGATTAGGGTAGCTGAAGTTGGTTGAAGAATATGGAGATTTACTCACAGCTTCATGTTGATCTAAACTGTTCTGTCTTGAATATCCTGAAATTATAATTTTAACTGTGAATTTTGTGCAACATTGCAATAGTTGTACCTTGTCCTTCTCTACCAAATCTTTAACTATATTGAAGAGATTGGGGGTGGGTGGGTGAGAAAGAGAGACAGAGCTGCATCTTAAATGAGATAGGAATATCAGTATCTTTTTCTCCCCAATTCTAGTATGAAACATCAGATAAACATCTTGCACCAGATGGTCAATATGTGCCCAGAATTTTGTTTGTAGGTGAGTCTTTAGAAGTTGAAAATGTTTACTTGAAAAACTGGTATCTAGCTAATAAAAATAGTCTTAACAAATATTTATTGTACAAACAAAATTTGTTCACTATTCAGTATGAATGTGGAAAAACTAGAAAGAAGAATCACATACAGGTGATATCATTTGCAAAGTCTTTTCTCAACCTGGAATAATCAAAATGTTTTGACATCATATTCCTCAGTATACATAAGTTCATAATATAGCTCTAATTAGGAATTTGTACTTCAGATGTTGATGATAGGAAAATATAAATGCTTAGTTTTATAGACTTTTCATCTTCCCTTGTCTCTAGATCCTTCGCTGACTATTAGAGCAGATATTACTGGAAGATATTCCAACCGTCTCTATGCTTATGAGCCTCAAGATGCTCCACTGTGTGAGTAATTTGTCTTTCATTTCACAGCTTTCAGCAGATTTAACAAAGGAAAATCCAGTGACATGCTATAAGCAAATATTTGAATACACCATTATAATTCATCGTAAAAAACCCCACCCATTTATTTGACATCATTTCCTTTCATGTGTTATAAATGAAAGCCAGCTGAAAGTTTTTGTCAGAGAAGGTGGTTTGGTAACTTTAGTCCAGCTCACACTTTCAGCCCAATCCACCATGTTGTGGACAATATAGGAAGAGGAGTGTATACTCCCTTGAGTTATCCAAAGTAAGAGGGATTAAATCTGAAGAATAAATAAAGATGCCCAATTGCCCATGCAAGTGGTGCTGGACTTTAGGGAATCTCTGAACTACTTTTTCTTTATCTCACCAACACAGTGTGTAAATTACTATACAAGTCATAAATCATTCCTAGATAAAGCAGTTGTATTTGAGAAAAACTAGGAGTAGCTCATCAGAATTAATACAATTCTATTTAACCAAGTTATGAATTTGATTTTCTACAATAAACATGCTATGAATGGTCATGCTATTTTAAGTCAATTTAAGGTGTGGTTTTTATTTTTGCAGCTTGTTTAATTAAAACAATTCAAACTGGTATATATAAAATTATTTAATAGCATATGTTTTGTTTCCTTAAAAAATAATGACTCCAAGTTATTTATTCCTAGTGTATTCAAATATGCAGAAAGCTCTGATTCTGCTAAAGACAGAATTGTGAAGAAAGAAAAATGAAAGAAAATCTCAGATCTTCTGAACCTGACAGTCCAAATATGCTTAGTTTTCTCCCCCAAATGAAAGCAGCCTGGACTTTGGATTTGCATAGGGTATGGTTTTCTAATATGCTACCTTTCAATACCAAAACTATGCTATAAATATTCATTTGTAATGTTATGACATTATATTGATTGCTTTTATAAAATACTAATGTATGCTGAATCATGATTTTAAAATAAATCCACATTACATGTTTACCAAAAAAGAATCTCCTTGTCATTTTTTAAACATCCACCTGTAAGTTTCTTAGTCAAAAGCAATACACAGGTAAAATACCTTAAAGAGATGAGCATGAAAATCAGAAAATGTATAAAATTATAAATGCCAAAGTGTACTTGGATCATTATAGGTGTCTTCAGTCTGGGTGAGAAAAGATTTTATCTAAAAATATGAAAATCAATACCTTTCAATGTAATGTACCAAAAATTGTGCTTTCACTGCCTTTTGCAAACCACTTCTATTATGAGGAATAGACAGATGAATTTAAATAACTAAGTGAAGTGAAACAGGTATTTTGCATCCATCAGTGAAGCTGTTGCCTCAGTGTTTCAGTCTCAATTTACCTATAAACTTTTGAATAGTTAATGGTTGACTTACTATTTATATTACACATTGAAATGTATAAGCAAAAAACCCTGTAATTGAAGCATGATCATCTATTAAATATTAGCCTAATGTGTTTAAGTATTAATGCTGGAAATTGCCTTTCCACATTCATCTGATCCAGGCAGAATAGCAATCTTCCAATTAATGTACAAATGAAATTTGTCAGCGTACCGGTAGTCATAGTTCGTGAGAAATACAGAAAACAAAAGTATTTTTATGTACATATAAAGTTCATATACATTTTAGCTCAGCATGCTGAATAAATCACATAAAATATAGAGGTTTATTTAACAATCTAAACTATAACATATTGTGAAGTTATGATATATGATGGTAGCTCAAAGTTGTGTGGCATGCTAAACTGAAGAAGAACACTTTCGGCTCCCAAGCCTCTTTCTAGGACTCCAATTATAACTATTCACCATGATTAGTGAATATTGGCTTGGAATATTGAAGATGAATAAAAAACATTAGTTCCCTAGGAAAATAATACAAAATGAAACCTCTCCTGTAGTTCCATTTCTATTACTCCTTTGTTGGTTCATTCACGGATATATTGAAAGAAAATTGGGAACACAAAAAGGTGGGGAGGAGACACACATTTTGACAGCTTTCATGCCACTGCTGAGTCAAAATCAGGGTTTTATGCTTCCAAACAAATGGAAAATCCTAGTAGGCCAATTGTTACTAAGGCTGCTGCCATTCAAAAAGATAGCCACCTATGAATATTTGTGGTTTGCTCTTTACCCTGCCTGGCATGGCAATGAAACACAATTGCTTCACAAGCTACACTGACTCCCTTCAAGTCCTAAATAATGTAGGTCCAGGTATTTTGTGGGATCATCTTTTCCTAGCTGTTCTACTTGTCTCACCAGGACAGGGCAGGTCAGGACAGGACAACCAAGTTGGCAGGAATCTTGGAGGTCTTCTAGTCCAATACCCTCTCAAGCATGAAACCCTATACCATTTCAAATTGTTGTCCAATCTCTTTTAAAATCTCTGGTGATGGAGCACTCACAACTTTTGAAGGCAATATTCCTCCAGCTCTAACAGTAGAGAAATAGAAATAATACTAATACTTTTAAATCTTGGTATTGCAGAAGACTTTAAAGTAGCCAAATAAACAAATTGATAACTGAAGAAATAAACTCAGAATTTTCACTTGAGACACAAATTACCAGGTTCAAATTGTCCTACTTTAGACATATTGTGATTAAGATCTAGCTTTCTGGAGAAATCTATTATTTCTGTGGAAGGTGATAGGAAACAGCAAGAAGGTAGATGGTCAATTACATAGCAAAGGTGTACAAGTGAAAGTCCTGAAAAAGCGGCTGAGGACAAATCCTCGTGGAAAAATCTATGGTTGCCAACAGTTGATATCTAATTGTTGGCACTAAATCAATCTGTGAAACCATGCCATCTAGTGGGATCCAGGAGACCTCTCTTCTCTTGCATGTCAGTATCTTTGAAACAACATCCCTCGCTGCTCTGATTCAGATCCACCCATTTAGCTTTTGGTAGGGTCTTTAAAATCTGTTTCTTTCCTCAAGTGTTTATTTGTTAGTTGAGCCTGTTGTGTTAAGTTTAGTTAGTATGGGTTTTTTATTCTTTCTTTTCTTTCTTTCTTTCTTTCTTTCTTTCTTTCTTTCTTTCTTTCTTTCTTTCTTTCTTTCTTTCTTTCTTTCTTTCCTTTCTTTCCTTTCTTTCTCTTTCCCTTGTCTTTCTATACCAATGATTGCATTTCTAAGGATCCATCTGTTAAAGTACTGAAGTTTATAGATATAACAGTCATTGGTCTCATTCGAGACAGTGATGAGTGCGCATATAGCGCTGCAACCAGAACAATCTGGAGTTCAACCTGTTTAAAACTAGAGATGGGAATGGATTTTAGGAAGAGCTCATGAAAGGGTATTGAACTAAGATCTGTAGCCTAAGATCTGCACCCATAGATCTGAATTCCAATGATTTGTCCATACCACTTCATGGAAAATTTTCTCTTTCAATGAAGTCTTGTGATACTCTATTCCAATATGTGGGTTTTCAGATATTTTCAATTCATTTCATTCATTTCCAACTCCCCAGAGATAACAAAAACTTCACATTATGGCTACAAGAATCAGATAATTCCAAGACTGTACTAAAAGGATGAGACAAAACTTAATACTTGACTGCTCTCAAATGGCCCTCTGGATTTCTGAAATTTAAGTCTAATAGTCCTCTTGAAGAGCAGTAACTGTTTTCCCATACTATCCTTAATTTCCAGAACTGCATCTTCTTGGTAATCTCACCATCATGTCATTCATGTCATTATTACTTAACATTTCTTTCAAGCTTTATGCTCTCTATAGGCTTCTTCCAATTATCTTTTTAAAATTAATATATTTAATATGCTTGAACAATTTGCATCAATATGTTAATAGAAATACTACAAATGCTTTGGCAGTTCAACAAGGGCTAAGTTATGATAAAAATTTAATTTTAAATGTAATTATTTAAAAGTTTTATTTTTAAATAAAGAGAAGAACTACAAAGATATCATTCACAATAGTCTAGTACACATTTATCGTCAGACATTTTAGATATCAATGAACAAACAGTTAAATGTAAGACCGATTATCAGTACCACAGTTAATGTATTACATTGATAAGAAGAAATTGCCCCTTCCCAAAAACCTCCTAGCATCAGATGTCTTACCATGACAAGCCAACTACATAGTAGGCTTTCCCTTTTATCATTTTAAGTTACACAACTTGCATTAATTTAGTATACTGTGCAAATTTATTTTTCTTACTATGATCATATACTGGGCACAAAAAACACCGATACTTAACCTTCTGAAAATTATAATGTTGGATAATATCCAACCATATCTGTCAAATGATTTTATGTTTTTTAGAGCTGAGGTAAATCAAGAAATTTAGACATAATCTGTGCTTGGGATGAAACAGATTCACTATTTATATAGCCAATACTGAAATTAATTTGTATGTGTATCTTAAACAGATCCAAAAAATGGAGAGGAGTGAATAGGTATAACCCCAATCATTAAAAATGATGAGTTTTCAATTGTCAAGTGATTATTTGAGGGGATTTCTTCCAAACTAATACTGTTTTTGATACTAATATCAGTATCAGAAACAAAAGCACAATTTCTTTGACATATTTCAAATAAAATGCACTGAAGCCAATAAATTAATATTTCAAAAAAGGAGGAAGAAATAGATCAATGAAAGGTATTCTGACAAATGAAATATATTATAAGACCAAATAAATCCTTCTTTAAATTAAAAGTAAAACCAAACCATTGAGAGAAGAATAACATGAATAATTCTACTGGGTCACTACATTCCTACAGAATTCATATTCTGTTTAGTTATACAATTGACAACAAACACTTCAGACTAGTTTCTTCAAAGAACACTAGAAAACAGGATGAAAAGCAGTTCTAGATCTGTGTTCTTATCTCAAAGGCAGATGTCCCCAATTAACATGGAGAGTAGACAGATCAGTGGAGAATTCAGCTTTTTAAAACCACAGAAGAAAAAAATGTTTAGTCCCTGAAAACATTTCTAGGTCAAAGAAATGCACTAGGATTTGCACGTGGATCTTTCTGATTCCGGTATCTGTAAGTGAGCCACACTCCTAAGATCTGAAGGAAGAAAATAAAGAAAGCATATGTTAAAATTTCATAATATATTGCAATATCTTTCAGCACTCCCTCTCTTTGTTTATAAATATTCTCTATACCCAATGCTTCTGACATCATATATTCATATATGAAGGAATAATATCTATGAATAAATAATATACCAATTTTAAACTTTAGAATAACTTATGAAATTGAACTTTTATTTTCCTGATATTCCTGAACTTGGGTTATCATTTTATACATAAAATAAAACTATATTTTTGATATTCTATATCTTTCTATGTCTATATTTTGCCCTTAGTATTTAAATGTTAATTTGTGGGAATTTTTAATTTGGTGGGGTTTTTAGTATAGGGGTATCATAATTTATTTAATTTATTTTTAAAGTATTGTTGTATTTTATAGTGCTGTTTTAATATTTCCCTGTACGACGCCCCGAGTCCCTTGTGGAGATGGGAGAGGGATATAAATAAGAATAAACTAAACTATATATATCTATGTATTTTATTTCACCAATACAGGTAAGTCCTTATTTGATGACTGTACATTCAGTGATTGTCCAAAGTTACAACAGTGCTGAACAAGGATACTTATGATCAGCCCTCAATGTTCAACATATTTTAACATTACCACTTTTACATGTTTGCAGATTGAGTTCTTGGCAATCACTAAGCAATTATAAGTTTAACAGCATCCTGCAGTCATGTGATTGCCATTTTGCAACATTATCGTTTTCTGATAAGCAAAGTCGCACCTAACAATTACCTAGGGTAATTTGCTTAACCACATCTTGAACTGACAAACCACCATAAATCAGGCAGTCATGTGATTTTTCATCTCACAACTGTGTTGCTTAATGACAGAATTCCAATTGCAGCTAGTAAATGAGGACTATCTGTTATAAAAACAAGACTGCATATCCTTGGATTTTTGCCTTTTTCTAACGAAGTGTTTTGTTTAAAATTTGATTAAGAAAAAATTATTTGGAGCTCACTGCAGTTCACTGCAGTTGCTTTTTTCCCCTTTAGATTTCTGCAAGGCACTTTTCCCTAATTATTTTTTAAGAGTGCACAGTCCTAGAAAATAAAATGGACTATTCATGTAATTACCAGGAATAAGCTATAACTGACGCTACAATATATGCAACCTGTATAGAAATAATAAACAATTAATTCAATGACATTCACTCCTTTAAGTAACTGCATAAGATTTTAACTTTACCTGACAATAAGATAATTTGTATATTATCTTGCTAAGAAATAAAAATATTTTTACTTTTATAGAAAAGAACAGTGTTTCTCCATATCAACTATATCTTTATAGAAAAAATAATTGGAAAGTTCTCCAAATCACAGAGGCATACACAAAGGTTTAGACTAATTTTGCACTTACCTCTGTGAAACTGAAGAAGAGACCAATGCCTCCTACAAATCTCAAGACCATTCCAGAATATTCCTTAATTATAGGTGCACAGGGTTTACAGGTCTGTGTTTCAAAACATTACTGAAAACAATCATTATTTAAATTATTAAGATGTTATCTATAGCTACATGTATGTACATAAATACATACACGCATACATAAATACTTGCTTTTCAA
>JAPKID020003920.1:0-12007 GCA_026931265.2 Tropidonophis doriae
CTGTACGCCGCCCCGAGTCCCTTTGGGGAGATGGGTGCGGGATATAAATTTAATAAAATAAATAAAATAAAATAAAATAAAATAAAATAAATAAAATTTGTAGCCCTGCTAGTGAATCTTGCAGCTGCTGCTGATTTCTCTTCTTCCTCCTTAGAGGCCAACAGAAAGTAGGAGATGAAACCAGATGTGAGAATCTACTTTTCATGGCCAAAGTCTAGGGAAATTGCAAAAAGAAAGACTGATGTGGAATATAATATGAAGATTTGATCTTCAGAAATCTAGGATACAATCAAATAAATAAATAATAATTGCAATATGTCCCTGAAGGTTTTTATAGCCTTTTGTAAAAATCCTAAATGCTGATGCTTTTAAAAAATAATAATAATATGACATTGAGTTAAGCTAACAGAATTGTTTATGAAAAATTTAGGCCAGCAATTATATTCATTCCAGTGCCTGTACATGTACATGTATATTCGCTATCCGCTTTTAACGATGGATAATTTGTAGATTGACATCAGGACTATAATTTAACCTAATCTTTTCTTTACTAACCTTCAAATATTTGTTGAAATTGTGGGCTTGAAGTTTATAACACTTGACATAGAAAAATATCCATTTGATATTGTACTATAAACTGAAAAACAAGGGACACAAACTATTTTGACTATCTGGATTTTGTTTCGTTCCACAAAACATAACTCACAGAGATTCCAATTAACATTGGATGGACAAAAGTGTTTTCACATTTCGGTGCTTCAGAGAAAGGTTTAGCTTAGTGACAAAATGTCTGCCCTGAACATGAAAATTCTCCTGTTAAAATAAACAGATAGACAGTAAAAGTGAGCGACCTTTGTGAAGACTCTGCAGGACTATTCAGTTCAGGGGAGACAAAATTTCTCCAGCCTGTGAGTTAGATTATGCCAGATTTTGCAAGCTGTGCATGATGGAGAAAGTTATTTAATTGGGTAAGGCTGAAATAGTTCACATGGGTCTAGATATGAAAATAGCATGTCTATGTTCTTCAATTAGCTTTCTGTGTTAACATTAAATGATATGGGACAGAAAACTAGAATTTGTATGCATCTTCAGCATATATAGTGCACAGAATTGTTCTGATTCATCATGGGGATTTAGAACATCATAGCTCTACCACAGGGGTAGTCAAACTTTTTATACCTACCGCCCATTTTTGTATCTCTGTTAGTAGTAAAATTTTCTAACCACCCACCGGTTCCACAGTGATGGTGATTTATAAAGTAGGGAAGTCAATTAAATTACCACCATCAGTACCACCATCAGTACCACCCACCATGAAAGCTGGAACACCCTCTAGTGGGCAATAGGGACCAGGTTGACTACCACTGCTCTAGCATAATAGCAATAGCAAAACCCTTGTTACACTATGTGGCATATACCACTTCACAGAGCTTTAGAGCCCTCTCTAAGCAATTTACAGAGTCAGCATATTGCCCTCAACAATCAGGCTCCTCATTTTACCCCCCTTGGAAGGCTGGAAGGCTGAGTGAACCTTGAGCCTGGTGAGATTCGATCTGACAAACTGCTGACAGCCGGTGATCAGCAGAAGTAGCTTGCAGTATTGCACTCTAACCACTGTGTGGTTGACCTTGTGGCCATTTTTTAGAAAGATTGCACAAAAGGATTTTGAAATGATTTTAAAACTAATGATAGATTGGCATCAACCCTTTTTAAGGTTTTGAATGTCATTTCCGAACTTCCAGACACCAAAACTTTACATGAAAAATGATCGAAACTTTACAAACTTTACAGTCTCAAAAAAGGAATACTAAACTCTCACATGATTTTACATGAGAACATTGAGCTAAAAATCAGAGTGATTGGGAGGTGGATGACATCGATCAGGGGCTCAAACTGGTGGCCCTTGGGCCAGACGCGTCATGTGCAAGCCACGCCCATCTCAACTTCACAAAGAGGAAAAAATGTCACAATACGACATATGACGGTAACATGATGCAGCAAGTTTTACACCCGTGACATAGATTTTAATCACAATCAACATCCTGCTTGTCCTTAATAGAACAAAGTGTACTAGTTTAATAAAACTAGTACACTAGTTCTATTCTATTGTGAACTCCATACATAGGTTCATATCATAGTTTTAGGGGATTCTCAGCAAAAAAAACCTTTCTAATAAGCTGGTTCCTGTATTAGTTGGTCTCTAGCCATTGACTTGCCTGCAGCTGTAGTAGCAGATGAATTCAAGCTATCATCTTACCTTACATTTCCCACAGAACTTTAGATGCTCTGCCAAAGGCTTTGGAGAAAGTTTGAAAAAAAACGCTCAAAAGACTCAAATACCCGGCCACCCATTATGGAGATACCATAGTACATATTCACATTACTAGTCCTGTGCATGAAATAGTGTTTCTTTTAAAGCTATCTTCTTCTCATGAGCCACAGTGCATGTGTAGACCTTTTAAGCTAGATTGATTAATGATAATATTTGAACTTCCCTATCCCCAAACTCCTGTCCCAAGGCTCTTCTCTTGATAAATGTAAGATTCCCCATCTCCCCTAATAGTTAAAAACTGGCAGAATTGGCAGATAAGCATTCTGCAAAATATCGGACTTCTGTATCAACTCATTATTTCACTTTCCAGGAATTTGGCCAAAAATAATGTTTCAAAAATCAATATTCCATCATTTGCAAGATGGACCCAACGTCTATCTTGAATTCAGATTATCGGGTGTAAATGTCTTATTTGAAACACACTAGTTTTCCTATCATTGTCCTTGTAATAATAATTTGGGGGATGTATTTTTTAATCTTTTTGTGAAAACAATCATGCAACAAACTTTGAATTTTAAAAGTATTAACATTTCTGGGAGAAATTTAGGATTTGGAGAGATTTGATTTGTTTTACAAATTTTTACTATTTCTTTTTTAATCACATAACCCAACTTTCTTAGAGGCAGTCTATTTAATTCGCTTTCATATAAACAGTGGGGATTTTTTGAGAATATGAAAGTTCAGCACTGGAAGAAGCTAAAATACGTGTTTGAGCAATTCCTCTCCAAGAAGTTAGTAGCCTGATTCTTCTGCATACCTAAAAGCCAAGTTAATTTGGGGTAGAGAAGGAAGCCCTGACCTTTAACAGGATGGCTTTAAACTCCTTTTTACCAGTCAACTAGCTTTTTGCTCTTTCACCTGATTTTTTTTTTTTTATGAAGGATTTTGTGTATGGAATGCATTCTGGAACATACTTGGTCCTGAGCTCTTCTGACAGCTTTTAGAAATTGCTGGCGAGTCCCAAAAGATATGTAATTTTAGAAACAGCAGCCTGATGCTAAACATCTCCACCTGTTCTCCATTATCTCCCTTCAAACGAAAACAATGTTTGGCTAAAGTTACAAACTAATGGAACCCATTTTCACTAAATAGGTACATTTGGTCATATGTAATTTGGTAGCTCATAAAAGGCAATTTTTTTTTTTACAGAAAATGGCTTCGAACAGAGAGAAGGAAATGAAATGAATTTCCCCCACCCCACAGCTGTGATTCTCACCCCACTTATATGCAAAAACAATACCCATTGAAGTCAATGGGAATCTCTTGCAAATACATATGTTTTGGATGATGATGATATCAAACCTAATCTCTATTTAATATATAGAAAGCAAGAATGGAAAAAGGATTTATCCAGGGGTCATGTGGCTTTTAAAGCCGTAGATAATTGCATGTTCCCCAATTCTCTTTTACACGAGCTCTTTCTAATGCAAGAACCACCATAATCTCTTTTTTTGCTTGAAAACTTGAAAAAAGTCTGCTGCAATGAAGAATGGAAGGGATATTTCCTTGTTTCCTATGAACTTGTCCTAGGAAAGTTAAATCCTTATTGGGTAATAAGGCTACAGCCCTAAGTGTTACAACCAAAATAAAAATAAATTAGATATTGCCATTTATTTGATGCTGCCCTAGATATAACCATTAAATACTCATTTTGTAGCAGTTGAAACTTTCAAGATCAGTTGCTCAAACTTAGTGACAAGCTTCATCCATCCATTTATCCATCCATTTTTCAAATTTGATGCAATCCCACTTTAATAAAAGCAATGGATAGCTAATATGTCAACAAAAGAACATAAAATCAAGAAAACCACCAGGCCATGACATGATTTTACTCCAATTTGGAATGGAGAAAATTTGCTCTGAAGGGGTTAATTCACAGCTTGACTGGGAGCATTTTAACAATGAAATTAATTATTTTAAAAAGATCTTTTTTTATTGGATATGTCCAAGCAGAGGCATCTGTGCTTTAATGTAGATTTCTGTGTTCAGAATTTTGAGCTCACTGGTGCTTTCAAACTACAGTATGATTGAAATTAAAAAGCAAATATATAGAAGAGATTAAAATCAGGAAGCTTCTAGGGTTTAAGTAAAGGTTAAATATTGGGATAGGCTGTATTATTAGACAGAGTGCCATTGTCTCAAGGTGTAGATGCTCAAAGGGCACAACAAATTTTATGGACCAGTGTACTTGCCCTGCAGTCCTTGATCTAGTTTACTGCCATAGGGAATGCTGTCCCATTGCCAAAGTAAAGAAAGAGTCATTTGCCAGCTGCTAGATAGCCCTTGTACACAAAAGAGGAAGCAATAGCATCTTGTTTTAGCTTCAGATGGGTTCCAAGTATCAGAGATAACAGGAATAGTATTGGCAGAATGGTCCTAATAAAACAAGACTGCATTCTTTAACAAATGGAGCCAAATGGAGCCTCAAGTCTAATTAAAAAGCTGTCTTGAATGAAAACAGTTAAGTACCCTATTTATTTATTTATTTATTTATTTATTTATTTATTTATTTATTTATTTATTTATTTATTTATTTATTATTTATTTTTTATTTATATTTATAACCCGCACCCATCTCCTCACAAAGGGACTCGGGGCGGCGCACAGGGAAATTACAAATAAATATAATAAATACCGATTCATTAAAATTAAATTAAATGACATCCCCCCTGCGCTAAAACCAATTATTAAAACCCCTGATGAAGACTAAGAAACTATCGGAAGTATAATGTCAAGGAAGGTCATGCTCATGCTAGGCTGGCTTGATGGAAAAAATACGTTTTTAAATGCTGGCAAAACAGGCGAAGATCCGAGATGACCCAGAGTTCGGGAGGTAGATCATTCCACAGGGTGGGGCCCATCACAGAGAAGGCTCTTCCCCTTGGCGTCGCCAAACGGCATTGCCTGGTTGACGGCACCCGGAGCAGCCCCTCTCTGTGAGAGCGAATAGGTCGTAGGGACGTATGGGGCAGCAGCCAGTCTCGAAGATAGCTAGGCCCTGTGCCATGGAGCACCTTGAAGATGGTCAATATCACCTTGTAACGTCCTCCTTGTTGCTTGAAGAGTTTTCCCCAAAACTGGCCTAGATTGTTTAGGCAATCACAATAAAGTGCTGATAAAGTGCAGGTGGAAAAGTTTTATCAGGTGTTAAAAAAAGTAAACGGAAAGGAAGAAGAAGGGGTTGGGGGGAAACTCCAGATAGCCATTGCCTCACTTCATTTATATGAAATTAGTGTCTCTTTCCAAAGCATGAAGAGGAAGACTCAGCAGGAGTGCCAAAGAAACCACCTTCCCAGGGCGAAGCAGCGACCTTGTTTTCTTTTGAGTTCCTTTTCGAACACTTCAAGCACGCTGCTAGAAAAATAATTCCTTAATTTCCTCTTTTCTCATGCTTGAGACCACCTGGGCAGCCGCTGCAGGATAGTGCAGCAAACTCACATGAATTCCTGATTATTGTCTGCCTACAAGTCCAGCAAATTGGAATTGGTGCTGCTGCTCGAGGAAATGAGTGGGGGGGAGATTGGTCCTCTCTTCACAATAGCCTCATTCTGGCAACAAAGCTGAGATGCTGTAAATATTATCTCTGACATGGGGAGAGGTTTGTTTGGAAAACAACCAATTTAATCTTCTTGAGGACATCAGGGAAAGGATTTTATTTTTATTTTATTTTTACTTTATTTTGCCCAAACAGCAATGCAGGATTGCGAACGTAGCATTTAAAGAAGAAAGGAAGCTGTCGGGCATCTCACTGAATCGCAGGGAAGGGGACAAGAAATTGGGGGTAATTAAATTGATCTTCAGTCTGAAATAGAATTGTGGGGTTTCATTCAGGGCATCAGAAAAGTAAGGAGTAAAAATACAGTAAGTTAGTAAAAAGGTAAAGATAAAGGTTCCCTTCGCACATATGTGCGAGTTGTTCCTGACTCTAGGGGGCGGTGCTCATCTCCGTTTCAGAGCCAAAGAGCCAGCACTGTCCAAAGACATCTCCATGGTCATGACTAGAAGTTGAAGGTGCATAGAACTTACACTCTTACCTTCTCACCAAAAGTGGTTCCTATTTTTCGACTTGCATTTTTTACATGCTTTTGAACTACTAGGTTGGCAGAAGCTGTGACAAGTCACGGGAGCTCACTCCATTATGCACTCCATTTGAACCCCCAACCTTTCTGATTGACAAGCTTAGCATCTTAGCCACTGAGCCACCACTGTACTTAGTAACTGTCCTGTTACTGTACTAACAGTAGATTAGTACTGTAACTGAAATGGTGAGGGCTACTTTTGAAGATGGCCACACTTATACATGTGAGAGTCAAAAGCAAAAAATGGTAATATTGCAGAGGAGATTATCAATATTAATGTAGAAACCATCCCTTTATTTATTTGTCCTTATGCATTGGCAAAGAGATTATGCTACTTCATTCAAATGAATCAAAGTGTTTTGACTCGGGCTTCCTGAGAGCATGAAGCAAACTCCTTGTCCCAACACAAACCCCTTTTATTAATTTACTGTGAATTCTGCTCAATCACATCCAGCAAAATCTTTCAAAGGTGGATTTACATTCACAAACATTACCTGGCTTGGAGAGCTGCCAGGCTAATATCTGGCCAGGAGTCTTGGAGAGTCATGAACCAATGAAGTGAATTTATGGTCTCCTGCAAACTCCACTCCCCTTTTGCTCCTCTTCTATTTCCTCTGGGAGGGTCCATTCATCATCCACCTGTAGCCTCACTCCCAAGTCGACTCCTGTTCTTTAGGTGTTCCCTTCATCTGGCAACTCTATGCATGCACATACTGGGAACAGTCTCCAGCTGTTCCTCTGCCTCACTGATGTCTGAATCTGAAGGCAGCTGATAACTGTTAGACAGCTCTAGCCCCCTCTCTGCTTCCGACACAGAACCCTCATCAGAGCCTTTCCCAGACTCCAGGACTGGTCCATGTTCGTCCCCAACCTCCTCACTGTCTGAATCTGCTGCCAGCTTTGCTAGCCTCTGGCAGGTCACATTACAAAAGTGACTTGTGAAAGGTTTATAACAGTGAATCAGCTACAAAGGAGGAGATAACTACATATTTTATACACACATACAATATTGTCTCAGTAATAACAATCTCTTAGCAAGCTTTATTTTTGCTTTTTACAACCTGTTGCCCTCTAGTCTAGTTGGACCTCTGCAGGAAACTGTGGGTAGATAGCTGAATTATATATAACATACATGAAGACACACCCAGAGAGATGCATATATATTCATTCTTTCTTTTCTTGGGATGATTTGAAAACTATACATTAATCTGCGTTTACTAATCCCAACAGCTTTTGTTTTCATTATTTTCATTTCTCTTTCAGAGTTGTTTTGTAATCTGTTTTGTTAGCTTCACACAATCCAAAGTTGCCTTTTCTAATTATAGCCTTACGCTTTTCTACCAGCAAAGTTGAAAGCATCTGTCTTCTTTTAGTCTTTCCTACCAAATGATACATCAAACTTGTCTTGCCATTCTTTAGAACTCCCGGACCTTCTATTTTCCTCTCTGTAACATCAGGGGAAATCCTACTCAACATGGAAACACATATGCCAAAGCCATCTGGGAGAGAATGTGACTCCATCCTAAAGAGAAGACATAAATTAGGTTTTCAATAATAAAAGCATCTGGCAGTTAAGAATGACAAGCTGGCAAGAAAGCAGATAAAAGAAAGGAGGTGGTAAATCCGAAAGTTGCATCCTCCTCAAACTTTGATTTGTTGGTAAAGGCACATCTGTCTTGCCCTGTTTGAAAACTCTAAGAAGAATCATTTTCCAAACAAGCCTTTTTGCAAAGATTCAGTAGATTTGTTAGTAAACTTTAATTGATCAATGAAGACACTGAAAGAGTCTTTATTGATCAACAGTACACAGCACACATGTGGCAATTGAATATGAATTTGACCCGAGAAGCTTTTTAAAAAATAATTCTTAAAGGGTTTGAATTTTGGAAACGTTTTGAAACTATGATGTCCTTGATGCTCTCTGAGCTTGGTAGTTTTCTTGCAGATGCTTTATTACCCAATATCTTCAGTGCTAGAAGGGAATGGGGTTGGCTCTTATTTTTATACTTAGCCAATCACCCGGCGTTGCCCAGGTATTTATTTATAGGGGGGAAATATCCAGACAAAATGTCATTTCTAATATTGGATTTTTCCCCTTATCAGAGGGAGCCCCCTTCTGGAGTATTGTGAATCCATTACCATGGCAACTCCATTGCTCAGTACAGCAGAAGTCAGTATGGCACCATGGCACAACAGGCTGTATCTTAACAGAACACACACCCCGAGAGATGTTAGGAGTGTCTTATCCCAACAGTATTTTTTTCCAGAGTGTAAGTCATCTGCGTACCAGGTTTGGTTGAAATTGCTTGAGACATTCCAGAGTTATGCTGGAACATACACACACACACACACACACACACACACACACAGCCATTTTTTAAATATATGGATACTAGTGACATGCTATTATATTTTGTTAAAATATTTATGACAGGGAAAGACATGGGAACAACATCAGCCAATGAATAGGAATAGCAACTAGGTCAGCCAATAGGAGCTTAAACAGACCTGAGTCTGTGCAGAGAATTGAAACAGAAGCTTAAGCAGTTTGCTGCTCTGAGAAATAAACAAGCAGTCCGTGTGGACTTGTCTGCTGAAATGAAACTAACTGCTTGTATTTGCCTGTAACTCTCCTGCCTTGTGTTTATTTGGAACAACCACCTGCTGGTATTGTACATTTATTCATCTATTCTTATGTATATGAAGAACTTAATGAATCCTGCTGCATCAGTTATCTGGGTGTGCTTCTGGATTTGAATTTATGCAACAAACACTGACATATTTTTTATATACTAGTAACCACCCAAAATATTAGCAACTGAAGATTCTGCCATGTCTACTAGAGACTTGTTTTTGTAACCAGAGCAGTGATCTGTCCTCTGGGTTCAATCTCATCTCTCGTAAATTATGCCAAGAAGATGTTGTGTGAATGGCTTTTAGAAGACATTTCTTCCTAGCATTCATCTCATCTTCTCCCTATCCCATTTCACCCACCTGTCAGTTGCAAAGGAAAAGGACCATAAATTAAGTTGCAGTTTAAAAGACCTATTACCCATTGTGCTCATACACAAAAATCTAGTCAACCCTACATTTAGTTCAGCCCTAAATTGGTGCCAAGTAAGCATCATCGGAATTCAAGGGGATTGAAGTTGGATCATTTTAGGAACTTAATGACTCCAAGCTGATGGTGTACTTCACTCCACCTCCAGCTCTGCCCACTCTTCTTTTACACCACCAGAGAGACGGGTTAAGATTAGCCTTGCCAGTTCCGGTTTTCTAATAATATTCTTCCTTTTCTCAGACCCAAATCCTGCTACAGAAATGTTTTAGAAGGTCTCCTTAATTAATCTATCCAGATCTGATTGTTCCCTTTTGTCCATGGGTCACTGGGCACTGCCCTCCATTGCTAGTTTAGGAAACCGCTAGGCTAGTAATGTAAGGCCCGGCATTGCATGGACTTCCCTTATTCTTGGCTTTAGCATTCTCCTAGAAGACGATTAGCTCTGTTTTAAGCACACATTGAACCCAGTTTTAAAAGAGAAGTAGACCTTGTTTAAAGAAGAGGACTAGAACTATCTGTACAGAAGGTCAATTGAAACTGGGAAAGAAAATTAGGTTTCAAACTTTGTATTGCCGAGCCTGTCCCCGATGAGTGCATTACAGGTTCCTCTGATAAAAGAAGAAATCAATAAATAATTACTTAGAAAGCAGACTTATTTTTGCAATGCATTTGCTTTATATCCACCTTCTCCATCCTGCTACACCCTTTCAGCATGCCCTTCAGCAGTTGAGTACCAACGGTTTGGCTTTGTCTCCATGTACAGGTCTCCAACCTCTATCTGTACGACAGCGTCCTCATGCTGGCCAACGCTTTCCATCGAAAGTTGGAAGACCGGAAATGGCACAGCATGGCCAGTTTGAATTGCATGAGAAAATCAACCAAACCTTGGAATGGAGGCCGATCCATGTTGGAGACAATCAAGAAGGTAATCAAACAGAACTGCCTTTGCAAGAGAAATAAACCAAGCAAGTCAGTCAGTTCTTGATCCCAAGGAAGCTCTTGGACACATAACACTAAACATTTAAAACACAGATGTTTGAAAGAAAATCCTGGGGAGGGAAAAACATCATTTTTTTTTCTGTCACTCAACTAGGTGAAACTCTTTCCTTAGGGTCATATCAGTGGATTGACGGGCATTATGGAATTCCAAGAAGATGGTGCCAACCCCTATGTCCAGTTCGAGATCCTTGGAACGAGCTACAGTGAAACGTTTGGGAAAGATGTCCGAAGGGTAATTCTTCTTTCTTCTTCTGTTTCTTCCCCCTTCAGTTTATCTGGAGGACATCCTGGTTTTTTTGCAGTACAATTTTATTTATATATAAAAAAATGAAACCCAGAAAAATGTTTTATGTCTTTCTAATTCTGTGTTTATTCATTGCTAGTATTTTCATCGCTTATGACTTCTTCTGACATGACATATTTTATTTTATTTAGTTTGTCAAACATGTACAAGATCGCAGGTATAAGTATGAACATGGACATGAACAAAGGAAATGAATACAAATAAATGGGGAAAGTAGGACAGGGACAGTAGGCACACTGGTGCACTTATGCACACCCCCTTTACGGACCACTTAGGAATAGAGTGAAGTCCATGGTAGGTTTGAGGCTATAACAACGGAGTCAGGTAGAGAATTCCAGGTGTTGACCACTCTGTTGCTGAAGTCATATTTTCTGTAATCAAATTTGAAAAGGTTTGCTTTGAGTTTGCATCAATTGTGTGCTCATGTGTTGTTGTGGTTGAAGCTGAAGAAGTTGTTGACAGGTAGGACGTTGTAGCAGACAATTTTGTGTATTATGCTTAGGTCAGACCGCAGGCGGCAAAATTCCAGATTGTCCATATGATTCTCCATGCATATGAGACTGAAGAAGAGTTAACCCTCCCTTTTTAAGATATCTGCCCAAATCTTCTCCTCCTACCCCCTCTACTCTCTCCCCCCTCCCAACTTATGAAAAGGATAGATAGAGATCCAGACCATTACGTGGGTGTTAATAGCAGGAATAAATAGTTGGGAAAGATTTAAGCTCTCCCTACACTCTGCTGGCCACTGTAAACTATCCATTCCCAAAAGTGCTATCTCAGAGAAGTAATGTCTGTCTAATATTAAATATTAAACACGTTAAAAGTTATATACAACTGCATGCATTAAAGGCAACTAAATAACCTGCATCTTGAGTACCAAACAAACCAGAACAGGACCGGCTTTGTTTTGCCTGGAGCTTGAAAGCCACTGTAAGGTTTGCCTAAGTTTATGCATTTTTGCCTCCATTTAGCTTCGTTTTGAGACTCAGAGAAGCAGCTGCATAAGGCTTTTCTATTTATGCACTCTATTATGTGGGTCTCCATTGTCCCAGTTGACCTTGTTTCTTTCCATGGGGTGGACTTTACAATAGGATCCACACCACTGGTGCGTTCCAAAAATTTTCACTACCAGTTTGGTGGGTGTGGCTAGGTGGGTGGGCGTGTGACTGAGTGGGCGTGACCAACTTGACATCACTCACACCCAAGTCCACTCAGTCACATGGCCCCCACCT
>JAPKID020003921.1:0-12007 GCA_026931265.2 Tropidonophis doriae
CCAGAATCCCCCGCGCAGCCGCATTCTGAACTAGCTGGAGCCTCCGGGTGCACCTCAAGGGAAGCCCCATGTAGAGAACGTTACAATAGTCCAGACGGGAGATGACGAGGGCTTGAGTGACCGTGCGTAAAGTGTCACGGTCCAGAAAGGGGCGCAACTGGCATATCAGACGGACCTGATAAAAAGCCCCCCTGGCCATGGCTGTCACATGATCGTCTAAAGACAGCCGAGTATGCAGGAGGATGCCCAAGTTGCGGGTCCTCTCCGTGCGGGCTAATGATACGCCCCCGATAGCCAGGGATGGAACCAACTGGCTATGCCTGATCCAAAGTGAAAAGTTAGCTAGTGAGTGTTCATTATTGAAGACTGATTTGAGTCAGAACTTTCCAATATTTTAATCTCTAGCTAGGTTCAGCCATATGTTCAGTATTGCTGCCAAGCCACAGTAAAGCAAACTCAGCTGACTACCAGATTATCAAATCCCAGCCTGTGCCACCATACTTAGGCTATTAGACTTGGGCTGCAAAAATCCTAGTGACGCTAAATGGTAACAGAGATAGAAAACCTTTTTCTTCAGTTTAGATCTGATTGCCCCAGCTACATTGGATGTAAACTTAGTAAAACTTCAGCCACTTGAAATAGAACTGCCATAGAAGAACATGGTTTAGTAAAAAAAAAAAAAAAAAAAAAAAGCCCTTTAAAGCCATACTTTTCTGCCGGATTCCAACTGTTCTGCACAGGGATAGCGCTTTTTCAACCAGTTCAGTGAACAATCTACTGTCAACTGGATCAGCTATGTCCTAAAGTATGGTAAGGTTTCTCTCTTCCACAAAAAACCTACATTCCCACTTTACACTGCAACTCATTTAGCTGTCAATTACCTGTTCCATCAAATGGAAGGAAAATGGCAGCTAAGAATGTTCAAATTCATAAGAGAGAACACCAGCCTAGTAAAGAATGCTGGCCTATGGGTCACTGTATCACAAAATAGGAAAATTGTGTTCAGCTGTAAAAAAATTTTTTTTTTAAATACAGGTTGCCTCCTGAAGAGGAAAAATCTCTGTAAAATCTGAATGGCTAACTTGTTTCTATCATGGACTGGGAAGAAGTAAGATGGTTGGGGGGAAAAAGATTACCAGGGCACTTTTGTTATATGTTTGAGGCATATGTACAAACCAAATTTATACAGTACTATTCTTCCAATAATAAGCTATTTTTCTAAATAATACTACAGTAGTTTGTGCATTATTTTATATGTGAAATGAAAAAGCTGATGCAGCCAAACCAAGCTCATTTATTAAAGACAGGTGAAAGTTGTACAGTCAAATCTAGAACTAGAAGTGGAAATTAGGTGGGCCTTTTTCTATTATTTTCACAAAAATAAAACCTTCCCACTCCCTTTTATCGAATGTCTATGAAAAAAAATTCTCATCAAAATCTCAACATTTAAGAGATTTTCAACAATGTTTGAAGCAGTTGGGGATGTAAACTCAGTGCTTTTTGAAATGCACAGTTATCACATCTAAAAGTTCTTGCTTCTTTCCACCACATGTTAGCTTATAAATCCTGCATATATCCTTTAGAATTGGCACTGTAAGTTTACCCAAAGTGCCTTTATCAACATGATACCTCACTTCCTTTTCAGAGAGTTCAATTCTTGCTTTCTTTTCTGGTTGTTCAGTACCACTACCTGCTGGAGAGAAAAAATGGTTGTAGTTATTTGTCCCTCATTTTCTATAATTGAAATGTTTCATGTATATATCCACCGTGGCACAAAATCCTAGAAAGCTTCACATTCTGATCTCTTTAAAAGATTTTGAGTTTCCTTCAGATCAAGCTCAACTGTTGTTGATTTCATAGAGATGTCCAGGTAGATTTCTTAGCACTATTGATATGGTTTTCCATTACCTCACTCCAGGATACAGACAATGTTGATTTATGACAATTTGTTCAGCAGCATATTGAAGTTACTATGTATCGAACAAAGGGACATAAAACAGATCCCCAAAGTTGTGGTCATTTAGCATTCCCACAGGATCACAATCTGGACATTTGACAACCCATTTGCACTTATGGCTGGTGGCCAAGACTGCATTAATATGTCATTGCCATCTGCAATCTTCCTCAGAAAATCAAGAACCTTGAGTCAAGAACCTACTTAAATTCTGAGAAAAAGGTATACTTAGATCCCACACTACAATGTTGGCAAAATTTTAAAAGGGCATATGCGTTTAAGGACACAATTGTCTCCTCTCTATATACTTTCATCTCACCTTGTTTTCGTTTTACAGTTTTCCCATCAGGATCATAGCCTGGTGGATAAACAAGTTGTTTAAACTCTTCTGCAAGGCTACCCAGTCGGCCATCCATTAGCTCAACCTTAGGCACTGGAAAGAAAGGAAGATGATCTTAGGACTGGTATTTAAAAATACAGAAATAATGGATATTTAATATGCACAATATATTTTTGAGCTTTAAAGCAGCAGGGACCATGAGTAGACCCATAAAATCTGACTAGATAGGAACAAGTACCAATTATTAATGTTAATTATATTTTGCTTTGTAAAATGACATATCAAAAACAAAGTAAATAACAGCTTTAAAGAATTAAAAAGTAACTAATAAATTATAACTCAATAGGGGAATTCCCCCCCCCCCCTCTGCCTTCATTAACTAACAGAAATGACAGAAATAATATAGATATTAAGCAGGAAAACAGAAGGTAAGAATATTTAGCTAACTTAAATACATCAACTGATGAAGGAAAATTGCTAAAAAGCTCCCACTATGTCTCAAAACCCGCAGTACAGATTGGAAATTGAAATTGTTTAAAAAAAACCTCACTGAACAATGAATTCTATTTTTATATTTTATACTTTATTCGTTTTAAAAACAATCCCTACATTCAGGGTTGACATTCAACTGTCTGGTAAGCATTTAAACATTACAAATAATGTACAACTCTATCAAATATTTTTACTACTTCTGTTAAAAAAAATACAGTTCTATAATAATTGCTTGCGGGATTCTTAAATGTTTATGGCATATCAAAGTCCATATTCAAGAGAAATTATATTATACTAAATTATTCTTGCCTGTCAGATCCTCAGCTTTTTCAGGCTCCATCAAATCCAGTGCCAGTGCTTCCAAATTCATATAATGCTGTTGTAGTACTGGATTTTCAAAGCTCTCACTTCTGTCAAAATCCAGCAAAAAGTGCCAAGAATGTCATCATGATTTAGAAATGAAGATTCAAACACACATTGGCAGACTTATTATACTAAAGAATAATGTTCTTCAAGCATAATATTATTCTGTGGGAGATTATCCAGTTTTGAATGCAAGTGTGTCCTTCATAAAACAGAAAAACTGCTATATAGATATCAAAAAAGAGAAATGGCAGAATGTTTTGCTGCCACCACTTTGGTGCTCTTTAAGAGAAATATTTGGTTTTTCTTTGCATTATGAAGCAGCACACATCAGTTAACATTGCCAAAATAAATGTTTAATGAAAAGCTGAAGGTTATTTTAAATATTAAAAAACTATTATAGTACATGCATTTGATATCTATAGTAAGACACATCTCTAAATGAAGATAACAACATGCTTTCTAGGTTAGAATTTTGTCAAAATTGATGCACTTCCTACTTATATATTGAATTCATATTTTGAATTCATATTTTCCCTCTCTAGAATGAATGCTTAAGTATTATATGGTAAGCTTAAATTTTTCCCTTCTCTATAGAAGCAATTTGGTTTTCTATTCAAAAGTAGGACATTGTAAATAGCAAAAACTATTTGTTGTATATATACGTCTTAGATATATTGGATACAAAATTAAAATTTAATTCATTAAAAAGTTCCCTTGTTTGGGAAGCTAGTCTCGGTCCAAATTAAGTTCTGCATCATGCATTGAGCAAGCAATGGCAGATGCAGATAGGATGAGATAAAGGAGACTGACTGGTTCAAAGTCCCTCTGTGAACAGTACAGTTAACTTCTACCACAATACACAGGCAAAATAGGGCATCGAAAAAGATATTGAAGTTTGAAGGTTTGTCTAGTTATTATTTGCTATGTATATATCTTAATTTTTATATCTATATTCACCTGTACTTGAATCGAAGCTTCTGTATTATTTCCTTCATTTTGTTCACTTGTTGTTGATTAGCTGGTATCTTCTCAGTAAAGTCAACATTTCGTTTGTCATCAGCGTAAGGTAGAAAAATGAGGTGAAAACCTAAGCAGAAGGAAAGGAAAAACAGACAACAGAAAGCCAAGTCATTTAGCACAACTTGACATTTATTCTGTCAACATGATCTTTAAATATGCAGTATTTTGATAATCTACTAAGATAAATTAGCATTATCACAAACTGTCTGAATGCTTCAATTATTTTAAACTCCTTCAAATATTAAATTATTAAAATATTGATTCATTAACTGAAATTGTTTAAGTGCCAATAAGAGTGATTGCTTTTAAAGAGATAATCAATGTAGAAAAATCATTAAAAAGGCAGAGCAGAAATAATTTATTCATGTTTACATTACTTTTATTAGATATAATTCAGAAGGGGGCATATCTATAAACACTCTCTATAGTTGGAGCAATAAGTTCAGAAATAGGTAGCGGATTGACAGAAAAAAAATCTCACAGACAATCAAGTTCTTGTTAATGAAATATGCAATTTATTATAATCAGAGATGGCCTAAGTATGCCCACATTCAATTAATGTACATATTAGGTTTCATTTTTAAGAAATAAAAAAAATAGTTGGAGTCAGCATTTAAACAAATAATTTGATATTACACACACACACACACACACACATTTGTATACTGATGCATATACACACAGACACACTTTATTACATATTTTAATATTTTTATTAAATTATTTATAAGCCACATTCATTGGTTATGAAGTTTTACAAATATTTTTATCAGTTAATACAAAAATAGGAAAGGAATAAAATTCAGGAGGAGAAATACCTGCACATAAATTATTTTACCACACTTCCTATTATTATTGGATATACCAGATATCTTTTTTCTAGTATTATTACAGAATAAGTTTCTCTCAAGTTATACTTGTTCCATGCTGCTTGTAATGGTAAAAGCAAAATATCTTATTTTGATACTGTTTTGAAAAAAAAAATCAAATAGAGCAACACCTCTAAGCCAACTACAAAACTAAAATATAATATTTAAATTACCTGCAGGGACTATCTGTACATTCTGCTCATCTAGTTCTTCTTCTTGTGGGACTAGAGCTATAAACCTTGGAGGATTGTTTTGACGTGGTGTGTATCTACATATGGCCATCACTCCTTTCTCCAAACACTTTGTTAACAAGGCATTAAACAGAGTAGTACTTCCTGTAAGTAAATTAAGGTTCTTAATTTTTAAAGTAAACCAAATAAATAAATACATAAAATCCAAACTGATCAAGAGATGAACTAGTCGAATTTAGAATCCATATAGGTGAGATTAGCAGCTATGAGCAGGATGGCATTTCATGACTCCCAACTGATTGCAAACTGACCACAAAACCACAGTTCCTATTTCTGTGCTCTCTCTCTCTCTCTCAAAAAAAAAAAAGCAGTTTTATGGAGCAGGTATGGATAATCTGATCATCTCTAACTCCCAAGAAATGTGTTGCCTAATTTTTGCAATTGGGTGTTTTTTTAGCATGCTCCGCTCATTTAGAAGAGCATCAATTTGCCAAAAAGGCTCATTGAATTTTGGTTAAATTAATCTAATGCTTTGAAACTTTTCAAAATAATCAAGGAGTTATAGCACATATTCCCCCAAACACATGTGAAGGTTATTTTTGTTTTTTATTTGACCTGGGACCTTTTCAAAATGATGCCAACGATCTTTTCCCCCATTTTCTTTTGCAAATTTCCATCATATAGAATTTCATCACCAATATTAAATCAGACTTCTGATGAATTATATCAGAAGCTGGATGGTGGGAGTGCAGTTCTTTTCATTCCGTTAGATCTCTCAGTTGCATTTAATACTATCAATCCTGTTATCCTTCTGGTCTAGGTGGGACACTGCACTGAAGTAGTACCATATCTGCTATAGGCAGAATCAGTCAACAGTTGTAGAGATAAAAAGTCAACTGCTTTTTATATAAAGTCCCACAGCGCTCAACACTCTCCTCCAATATTTACATGAATCTGGTGGGGGAGCTCATACATGGATTCTGAGTAATTTATGATCAATAAAGTGATGACAGTTATACCACTGTACTTGGGGGTTAAAATGAAATGTTTTAGAGGACCTTACCCAGTATTTAAAGGATATAAGATCAGGAGAGGACAAAACAGTTCAGTATGAATCTAGCAAAATTAAATGGCTATTTGTTCAGCAATTGCATGATGGTTGGTGCCCTCTTGCTGGCTGGGATGGGATAGCACCCACTCCAAAGGAAAGGGTCCACAACTGGAAGATGGGGAGGAAAGGGTGAGACTGTTTTAGGAGAATGCTTTTCTATCACTGTATCAATCCAATACCAGTATTGTGGAACAAGATACAATGCTGGGATTTAGATAGTCCTATTTTATTTTTCAGACGCTATTGAGATTGGTTGTTCTGCTAATCCAGATGTTTGTGTTGCACGTTGCTTAATTGTCACTGTTGTCTGACTGGTTTTGCTTATGTTTACTGTTAACATGGGAGTTTCTTCAGTTTTTATTACCCTGTATGTTAGCCTTATAAGATGACTTGGTTAAATAACTTAGAAACATGAAATGATGGAAAAAATAAAATTAAAAACTTGTTTTGCTAATGACATTTATTCTGGATTCATTTTTGAACCCCAGAAAATTAATCATTTCTGATTCAGGAATTCCATTGCTGTTGGTATTGTTGCTGCTAGTATGTTCTGGAACTGAGTAACCCTAAAGATAAATGTTAGAGTATAATTTTCAGTTATAATTACCATTCATTAAGAACTCATCAGGATAGATGAACTGTGCAGGCCTGATATAATGATATGGCTTTAGCATTACCAAGGGTTTAAACCCAATCAGATATAAGCCCGGTGTATCAAATCTTTTTACTTCTTCTGTCTCTTCTTTCTCTAGCACAATCTGACGATTCCCATAAATCTAAGAAAGGAAATCAGGAAAAAGCAACTGCTGAAAAAATGCAGCAAAAATTATCATAGTTGTAAATAAAGAAGCCTATTAGAATCCCCATAACAAGACATAACCAGAAAAATCAAATTCCACACTGACTGTAAGAAATAAACAGAAGAGCAGCAAATATTTCCCCTGAGTTCATACTATACAAATTCATCCAAATCATCCATTTCTCCCTAGCTTTAAAGCACAGAGTGGGATTAGGGCTCATTTTCAACAAAATAAATACATTTATTGTTATCAGAATTTTCTATGTTTCTTGAGTACCTTTACATTCTATCTTTTTTCCAATAAACATGGGAATATAGCCAGTTACATAACAATTTAAAAATACTTTCAATTTATCTGATTAATAAAATAAACAAATAAAACAATGATAACCAAATTGAGTGGGGACACTCTCAGACAGTCAAATTTTATGATTGGGATTATATCCCAGAAAAAGGCTTTTATTATATTATTATATAATAATAATAATTTAATTTATAAACCGCTCTCTCCTCAAAGGAACTCGAGGAGGTGCACAGGGAATTAAAAACACACACATATTAAGAGATACATACATTGTCATACAAATTTAAAAGTGAATTAAACCTAAACCCTGTGCTAAAACCCCCCATTGTCTAAAAACTAATACCCCTAAAATCCCTAATAAAACAATTTGAACGTTCAGCTTGAGGTAAATGGGTCAATTAAGCCAAGCCGGCCAGTGTTACAAGAGATGCAGAAAGGTGCTATGTTCATGTTCTTGCATACTCTAAAGCATATTTCAGATTTCTGAAGCATTGCACAGTCTCAGTGGATACTGCAACAAGAGTATACTAAAGAATCCCTATTTTATCCCAGCCCTTAGTACAACACATACAAGAATGATTTTATTTAAAATATATAGAATTAAAATGGGCTCAAGCCCCTTTAACAGGTTACTTGGCTTTTGGATTTTTGGGTAATGGTTTCATTAGCTGTTTTCTTTTTCCTTTTGATGTACTTCCTTTTTTTACTTGTAAGTTGCACAGAGTCATCCAGAGTTAGACAGCTTCAATATTAAAATAACGATAAACAATAAATCATATTTACTCAATTTTCAACTAAGACATACTCAAAAAAAAAAATATGGCCACGAAAGTGATGCATAAAAACAATCCCAATTAAACTACAATTAAACTAAAATTCATGATTGCCAAACATTTAGTAAGATCTGATCTATACTAGGCTTAGCTTCCTACATGTAAAATTGCCTTAGCAACAGAAAGTGTCTGATTCCTGGCAGTTTCATGAAGGTTGTGCTTGAAGAAAATATATATATACCGTAATACAAATTGTAGTATCTCGTACAATATAGCCCAAGAGATGCTAAGGTATGAATTCATCACCCTTTGCAAAGCATCACAGCAAGGAAGCTCAGATACATAAGTCAGAATATAATGGCTTCTACACTATTATAAACATTGTTATGTACTGCTCCTCAAAATACTTTAATATGGAAAACAGACAGTTGAAAACATTACCTGAGTTCTCTTGGTGTCACTTGGAAGAAGCAAACTACCTGTCTCTCGATTAAAGGTTCGTGTTTTTGTTTTCAGTGGCTCATTAGTTTCTCTATAAAGTTTCACTGGAGGCTGCTTGACAGCCTTCTGGATTAAGTTGAAAATGCCTACAGTAAGAAATACATCTTTTCCCAAATATAAATTCAGCCTAAAGAGTAAACAAACACAAATTTAAGTCTTTGAAACCTTGTACAATATTTTAATTTCCATTTTAAAGAGATGAAAAGCACATTATGATTTCTCATCTGAAAACACAATAAAGAAACTTTCCACAATTTAATATTATGTACTACTTAATGTAACTCTCTGTTATCATGATTCCTCCAAAGTCTCCCAGATTATCCTGCAAGAGGAAGATGTTTTTTGATACTCACCGACTTAAAGCTCGCTTCCTTATTTCTTTTGCTCGTACTTTCTTCATAAGATCCTCCAATTTGCAAGACTCTTCAAACTGGATTCCTAGGTCCTCATCATCTGCTGTATTAATGATGTCTCTGTAGAATAAGGAAATATCAAACCCTCCAGGCTTCTTTAGGTTCATTAAGTCAAGGTAAATTCCTGCAATCATAGAATTGTGGGAGGGAAAGAGATTGTTTCCTATATGAGAACATGGATACCATTACTTCATTTCTTATGTGATCTCCAGGTGTGCACAAGATAGCATTTACTAGGTAAAGAAACCTCCAAAAATTAAACAAGGAAAAAAGCTTTGTTTGAAAAAGCACCTAAATGAGGACAGGAGAGGCATCAGAAACTATAAGCTGCAAGATGCGTACACACATAAAATTGAAATCTTTTTCAAGTTTAATGTACACAACTGGTGTACCCTAGTAGATTCTCATACATTTAGAAAATCAGATGTTAATTGGTTTACCCCCCTTTTCCTGCAATACCCAGGACATATTGAAATACTTCACATTTCTGGACTGTAGAAACACAAACACTCAATCAAATTTGTGACCAAAATTTAGTCTATCAGCAAGGTAATTTAATCATGTGGATGTGAGTCTATGACTTAAACAATATGCATTCAACTCTTCATTCAGCCACAGAAGACTTCCTAAATTACTTTGCACCACTGATAATCTCTCATTTTAAAGTACCTCACATACGCCTCCCTGCAGAGATCAGATTGAGGAAATGTTGTTTGCTTCTCTGAAATATCACTTTTATTCTAAATTATACTTCACCTATAATTTGAAATACTAACCTGTTTCTCGTAGGTCAGCAGCTTTAGTCCTAGCAAATTTGGTTTTAGTACTATCTTGACCATGAGGGTCGTCTTCATTGGTGAACAACATAATTCTCTTGTGGCTCATCTTGAAATGGACAACACTGAAGAGATTACTACAAACCCAGAGTGCCTCGCCTAATGAGTAGTCATCACTATGGCCAAAGGACTTTTGGAAGAGAGCTTTTCCCTCTTCTCCTTCATAGCTAGCCAGCTCTAATACCTGTTTTGCCCCTGGTAGGAAAAAAAAATATTCTCAGTTCTCACAAAACCAAAGCAATGAATTAGTGATAGTGATATGGCTCTAGAAATGATAGCCCAGTATTTGCAAATCATTCCACAGTTTGTCCATTGTATTTCATTTCCAATTCAGGAAAGTAATGTTGTTCACAATGGCAAGATAGTTAGATCATCAATAATTATTTTTTTCAGTTGCTAAATACATTTATTTTAAAATAGGAAAAAAAGCTGAAAGTAATATTTACACAACAGTAAAATAAAGTAGGAGGCTTTAAGTAGAGAACAGTAATTTGGGCGAAAATAGCATTATCTAACTGGGTAATTCAATTAGTTATTTGCATTGTTTATCTAAATATTGTTTTAATTAATTTTGATATTAAATTGTATAACTTGTTGTCCGCCTTCTTCTTTAACCTATTAAGAATATTTGAATTACATTTCTATCAACTGTTATACTCAGTTTTGTGTCATCTGATAAGCATTCTCTCACTTTTGCATGTAAATCATTAATAGAAAATGCCAAAGAATAGAGGACCCAGAACCAAATCTTATGGCATTCTGGTGGAAAACCCAGTGAAGATGATCTCTCATTTTCCTAGATTAATGATTCTCAAACTTTGCATTACCACATCCTCCTATATAATAAATTATTTTGTGTGAACCATTCACTCCCATGAACAAACACAAAGCTTCTATTGATATTATGGTTAAATAATAAATATGCCATTTTTTAATAATCAACTCTTAATGTATGTGTTACAGTTTCTCACACTCTGAATTATATCACACCAATCTCCCACTGCAGGATTTTGCAGACAAAATAGGGAACAAAGCCTAGAATGAATTTTGACCGTAACCCCATTACAATTAGTTTTTTTTTAATGCAACTGAGTTTCTTATGGTTTCTCAGATATCCTCACTTGCAATTTGAAGATTCCTGCATTATGTATCCCTGAACTCTTTCATCACAGATACATTCCACATAGTTCCCGCTTTACCTGGATTGCTCAAATTCTGGAGAACATATATGTGTTCACGATTCATTGTATTACTATGCTTCTCTGTTCCATAAAACACAACACCAACAAGGTCCCTCTCATGGCTGATGATTTTGTTTCTGTATACATTCTGAATGCACTGGTAAGAAAATACAAATCAGCTGGGATGGGAGAAAATAACATAAATACATCTAATCATCCTTTTGACAGATGTGGGGTTTTAACACTCTATAGTATAAATACTTCTAAGTATGGCCATATTTTATAACACTTGATCATTAGAACATTTATAACTGGGAGACTTCCAGTTGATGCCACGGCAGGATCAGACACGAGGAGTGGGTGTATATTTTCTTTCCCTTCTTTGTTAGAATGGTGGCATGATTAGAAGTTAGGTAGAAATAAGAGAATGGGGAAATAATATTGGCATTGGAATAATATATTGAAACATTGAGCAATTAAATAATGAAAGAACACACCTTAATATAAACATGTGTTTTACCAATTTCATTGTATTTAAGTACAATGACAATAAAGATTATACTTATGTTATCAAAATTATATATCTTGATTAATGTAAAGAATATGATTAGAATAATCTTGTATGCTTAAATAATATTGTGATTGGTATTAGAACTATGTATTGAAACATTGAATAATGAAATAATGAAGGATTGTATCTTAATAGATGTAAAGAGTGAAATATGGGAGGTAAATTAAAAATTAACAGGATTCAAAGCAGCAAAGCGGGCGAGGGATGCTGCATAGGACCTAGCTATCTTCGTGACCGGCTCCTGCCCCATACATCCCTAAGACCTATTCGCTCGCACAGAGAGGGC
>JAPKID020003923.1:0-12005 GCA_026931265.2 Tropidonophis doriae
GGCAGGCAGGCAGAGATTCATTAAAACCTATAGTTTTAAACAAAAATCAAAACCAATTGGTTGAAGTGAAATAAATCAGCCTTTTTTTTTCCTTACATAATTCTCTCTCCAATTATGGTGGGGAAGAGGAAATAGAAATGCAGGAAAATGTGTCCTCCCCCCCCCCCATGGGGGAACATTTTACAAAGGTTTGCCACTGGGATCTCCTCCCTTAGTTCCAAGTGTCAACAAATTACAAATACCCTCCCATCTCAACTAAGCCACCAGCCCAACACAATAAAACCTGCCCCAGCATCGTTTAGGGACCCATGGTGCATGTGATGCTGCTCAGTCCCTCATTTGATTAATGAACCAATTGTGTCAGGGTATTCTGTGCTCAGCACAGTTGTTCCTGACCCAAAGCAGGCAAATCCCATCAGGCCATTCTTTTCCCCTGCCCCTCCTGTCTCAACCTTGTCATGTAATTGTTTATCGAAAGACGGATGTACACAATAATCCAGGGCAAAGAGAGCTGATGTATGAGGTGTTAATGAATGAAATAATCAGGTGGGCAATAATAACCAGGACGTGACTTGGCAGGCAAGACCTAGCAGGGCATTAGCATTCTGCAGCCACTCTGCCTTTATCTTCTTAGCCTGATGTCTGACAACCATCATGGGTTAGCCCATGAATAAAATACGGACTGATGCTCAGACATAATTAAACTGCCAATGTGGATGTACCTAAATGAACTTGATATCTTAATGACATAAGATAGCAGGTGAGTAATGAAGGCCAGGGGAAAGAGATGTGCCTAATGAATGAGAGCACCAGGCCATTGTGGGAAGGCTCACCCACTTTTCACCAAAAAAAAGGCCCCTTAGCACCTTCATGTTCTCCATTCATGACTTGTAAATCAACTCTGCATGTTGCTTCCTGATGTCCAGTCAAGGAGTAAAGCTTGTTTCTCAGACAGTAGCAAAACAAGCTCTTCTCTAAAACAGTAGCGTATATTGCCTTTTCCACAGAAGTTCAACCTTTTTCCCATGACTGTTTTCTCATCTAAGGGATACATCACTGCCCTTGAAGATGATCCAAATCCAGTAACATCAATATATCTTCTCGGATACAAGATTAGACCAGCTCACCAAGCAGAATACTCTGGAACAATAAACATTTTTATATGGTGGGGCAGAGGATTCATTCTCATTCATCTCCCCAACAAAAATCAAAGAATGTAAGTAAGATCATTGCCACTGGGGGCATTATGAAAAGGAACCACTCCATGTTTCATTAAAGTTTGATTACAACAGATGAGCTAAAACCTATATTCAGCGCAAGTGCAAAAGGATAGTTGAAGATGTTTTGATGACAGTTCCCCAGATTCATCTTCCACAGAAGTTGCTAGATGACTGAGTCTAATTGTGTCAATTCAATTGGCATCCTAACCTATCACCTTTGTTTGTTCAAAGCATCTCATGTTATCTCAGGAACATTTGCAATTATCTGGCAACCGTGCCTCAAGCAGTGGGAAACCATCCACCATCTGCAAAAGTTGGGAAGCAGCATTAGCATATTTGTGTCTTCAAAGACAGCAGCGAGCAATCCAACACCTGAAGCTACTCACCTTTCCTGCAATGGGCAGGCTCTAAACTTTTGGGTCCAATCTTTTGATTCTGGCAGGAGGACTTAAGGTAAAACCAGTAATAAAAATTGACTCGCTTCCAGAACACAGTTGGTATTGTGAGAACAAGAAAAGTCTGTAGTTGATTTTTAATAGCTGCCAAGAGTTTGTGTGCTCTACTGGAGCAACCTAGAAATTGGAGTCCATATATCAGATCTAAGTACTGTGCATTTAGCTCTGTAGTGATTCCTAGGACCACGTTTTATCTTAGTATCCTAACCTGAACATCCTCCTTCCACTGGCAATATCTGCAGCTCAGAGCATTGAGATTGAGGGATGGCCACGAGCCCTCTGGTGGAAGCCGAAATGCCTATTGATGGAAGTGCTGCTGGCCACGGGGATATTTGTCAGATATTCTTTCTCTCAAAATGAAGTGGGAGAAGTCAGCAAATCCAGACTAGACATTTTCACTGACAACCCATTATTAACAACGTGGATGAATTTGTACACAATGCCAAGACAAAGACAAACAAACTACCACACTGGCTTAATGTTTATGTGTGACGCAGGCAAGGAGACTTTTCTCGCCATTCTGCATACTGAATCCTTCCTGGCTCTTCTTTACCCCAGCCATCTGCTTCTTGGAGTCAGCCTCTCTCTTTTCTACCAGAGCATCAATCCAGAGATGCTATCAGGCCCGCTGCTCTTTTCCCCAGGAGAGCTGGAGGCACAGACTTTGTTTTTCGAATTACCCTGTGTTTTTGTTCCACCAGCAAACAGCCACTGGAGTTAAGAGGCTTATTTACCATCTTGGCATCTATTTACCTAAGCTTTGCTAGCTTATTTAGGGTACTGTGTCTACAAATAGAGCTGGATTTACTCATCCCCAGCAGGTGTGCTCTACTTCAATAGACCAATCTAATGAACAATTAGGCACTCTGCGGTGATAATGCTAGGCAGAGCCATGGAGCCCTAGCACAGCCCTGGGAGGTAACTAACATCATGTATTTATCCCACATCCACTACTGTTTTCAATACCATGGTAGTGTGGGAGGCTATAGAAATGTCTAACCACAATAGACTGCTCCTTTACTATTGGAATAATTGCTCTGTTTCCTAACCGGTCTGAAGAAGGGATGCTATACATGGTTGGCTTAGCTTTGAATGACAACGTTCCATGAATCTACTCACTGGGGCTTGTAAATCATGATTTATAGTTGAAGGTGTGACAGTGTAGCTAATTGTAGGTTATGCCATAAAATATATTTAAACAAACCATGAAAGACTTTTATAAAAAGACAGTCAGATTCCAGGTTCCTCATTATTTATTTACTTATTTGTATTCTGCCTTTATTATTCTTACAAATTAATTAAAGGAAGGCAACATATCCTACACCTAAGGGGTTGGGTGAAGGAGTGGGTAGGATGGGATCTTTTGGGCAGTGGTGACTTCTGGCCTTTTACAAAAAGAAAATTAGCTGGACCAAGTTTTATCTTAGTATCCTAACCTGAACATCCTCCTTCCACTAGTCCTCCACTTCTGACCAGTCATTTAGTGACCATTCAAAGTTACACTGCACACCTCTAAAAGGCAGTTATTACCAGGAGGCCACCTCAACTATAGTCATGTGGGGGAGGGAGGTGGCCTTGGCAATTCCAACAATTGGGATTTTAAAATCAGGCACTTGCCAACCATCCTGCAATTATGGCCATTTGCAGCATCCCAAAGTCCCTTGACCATGATATTTATAAGCTTTTTCCTGAAAACCCGCCTTTACTTCTGGGCTTTGGCAAAATCACCCAAAGCAAACAAAGGTTCACTTAACCACAACCACTGGGGCATTCACTTAACAATTGCTGCAAAAAAAGATTGTAAAGTTGGGTCCAGTCACATGATGAGCCACTTATAACCACTTTGAATTACAATCATGATGGGCAGGTTCCAATACGGTTGTAAACTGAGGACTATCTGTATCAATATTTAATGCTTGCTATCTTTCTTACTTCTCAGCACATATGGGGAAATAGCTAGAATATACTGAATAGCAATAGCACTTAGACCTATCTACTTTACACTGCTTTACAGCCGTCTCCAAGCAGTTTACAGAGTCAATATATCTCCCCCAACAATCTGGGTCCTCATTTTACAGACCTCAGAAGAATGGAAGGCTGAGTCAACCTTGAACCAGTAAAACTTGAACTGCCAAACTATTGACAGCTGGCAGTCAGCAGAAGTAGCCTGCAGTACTGCATTCTAACCACTGAACCACCCTGCAGTGATTTTCTCCCCCTAGTACATAGCATGTCCCTAGTAAGCCTTGCTAGGACTATGCTTACTAGAAATTATATTAGACAACTTGTTTCCTTTTCCATATAAAGAATCAGGCACAGAACAAGATCCCCAAGGCTGAAAGTCAACTCTCCTCCCCAATGGTAGAATTGGTGAAGCTTAATGGAAGACCTCCAAGGTCCCTTCCAACTCTGCTATTGTATGTTGTATTGTAATGCTTAAGAGTGCCTTAAATTGTCCCCTTCAATTTTCCACATCCAAATACTGCCCTCCCCCAGAAAGGTACTTCGGGGCTTAATCCACTTAAGAGGAACTCTGAAAACCAACAAAAGAGGCACTTATGGGCCTGTGGGCCACACTTTTTAGGCAGAAACATTGTTCCAGAGATCTGGCCATATATTTGTTAGACTGTAGTTTGGAAATGCACATGCTTTGATCTGAACCCCTGCTCCATTCCTAAAGTGAGGCAGTTGTCCATTTATGTCATGACACAACCACTGGGATTCAAACTTTAAGCATGATAACTTTAATTCCCAGGCTTCAGACAGCAGCCATCAACCTGGAAACTGTGAATAGCAATCCACCCCTGCTGCATTCTTCGATTACAGCCCATTTAGAGATTTGCTCTGAACCTTGGCTTCAGAGAAGCTAATGGAAGGATTTGTGTGCTGCCCTGCCTGGGAGGTAATTGGCAGTTGCTGCTCTAATGCTTCTAGTTTTAGTAGCAAATGAGCAACATACAGTAAATATCGGTATTTTTAAAGCAATAATAATGAGAAATTAAAGCCCACACCGCAGGAGTGAGGAATTTACAAGTTGAGAAAGACAGAATCCTAGTAAGTTTGGCATTTGATAGCAGCGTGCCTCTGACTCCTGCTGATATCTCTGCAATATATTTAAATGAAAAGAAGTTCTGAGCTTACGTACGTTACCAGCTCAATATGAATCGTCTTTCTGTATAATAGGTGGATTGCCTGGGCAACCCAGAAATAGCCATGAAACCAGCATGCCAAATCTGCATGGCTGCACAAGCATTCTCTCTTCGAACAGAGGCAAGAATGCTAAACGTTTAATGCTAAACGTGGAAAAAAAGTTGTCTTAATATATGGTATATTCAACTACAAGTCTTGTTGAAAGCCAAAGTCTTGGTGACTAAACCCTGGGAACATAGTGTTCCAACATCAGAAGCACAAAAGGCATTGAAAAAGAGGAGTGATAAAAGTCAGGTACTTCCTGACTTAGAAAACACAAAGAGGCATTTTCATTGACATAAAGCCATTGGGGAATAAAAGTAGCTATTGTTTACTCCAGTAATTATTTCTGCCAGATAACACAGCACAGTCAAAAGGGAACATCGCAGGTAAATCTAAAATACTGTAAAAACCAGGTAAAAATATATCCTCCTTCAAATGACAATCTGTAAAACTGGCTGTTGTACAGAGTGAGAATTGTGTCACCAGCCAACTGTCTCCTTGACTTTTTATTTCTTTACCACCTGCTCATTGTCTCGCCTTTTTTCCCCCCCTTTGGACACCACATCTCTCAACTAGATCCTTCATGTCCCTCTCTTCCACCTAGCTTTAAGGACCACATTTAAACAAAACAAAACACAGCTAATCCTTTCACAAAGAATTTCCTGTTCCTTCTGTGCTTTCTCTCAAAGTTTCCCCTTTCTCAGTGGGCTGTGTTCCCTTTATTTATTCATACTACCTGCCTATTCAGCCTACTCCATCCTGAATTTTTCACATCTATTACCAGTTTCCATAATTAAATTAAATATTAAAGTAAGTATTACAACTTTGGTACAACCCGGAAGCCCAGCCATTCCCTCACTACTGCAAGGGAGGAGTTTATATTTCACATTATACACTTAAATTCTTGACTGAACTCAGCAATCCTTAAAACCACCCTGTAAGGTAGTTGTGACACTTTGCACTGATTGTGCAAAGAGAAGAGGCTGCCAGACTCCACTTGATCTACAATTCAGAGGCAGACACACAGCCACTGCTTATGCGATATACTGAAATGACTAAATTTCAGTGATCAGCCTAAGAGTTGCATTTAAAGGGAAGGCCAGGCCCTTTTCTCAAGCTTTCCATTCTTCTTGTATACCATCTAAGGGTGTATATACAGCACATTGGTGAAACCACTCTCTGGCTTGGCAAAATAAGTCTAATTTCCCATTTAATATCTTTATTAAAGAATCCAGTATAGAAGACTCATAAAAAAGAGGTAGGATCAATTTCAAATAAGACAGGAATAAAGATTTTGATAACCAAATCTAACCAGAAGTCTTAAACTTTGATGATATTTACAAAGAGATTCCTGAGGATTTCAAAGCAGCCTTTACTCATCTTCAGTGTCTTGAAGGCAAATTTAAATTCACTAAACATGATTTTTAGAAAGGATAGGAGCAGATTTGAAGAAAATAATATCAGACTGTCCATTAACAGCTTAAATGAGCTAATCAAGCATTTTCTTGGTGTTTCCTACCTTATTTGTTTAGAACGGTATTAAAACTATGGGAAAATTAGCCTAGAATGGTGATTCAGCTAAGTTTCCTTGCTGAGCATGCTCTTGATTTAGCCATACAGTCTCAGGGAAGGGAAATCTGGATTTGTCACAACGTCACATAGGCAGAGCTACTTAGCCAAACAGAAAACTTAAGTAGAAGACTCCTTGAATTGTTGATAGGCTTAAAGTAACCATGCAGTCAATTTATTGGGTCTGTGGCTAATATAGCTTCCGTAGTTTTTCATAACCCACAAAAGATCAAGAAGCTCACAAACGATCAAGGAGTATCCTTATGTAGCAAATTAAGGCTGAAACTATGTCCAATCATTGCCTTAGATTCCTTTCAAAAACTTGCAAGATTAGAGTTTTGTTTCCTTTTGACATTCTACAGCACTTTGTCTTCTACCTAGATTGCATAGTTTTTCTTTGTTTTTAAAGGCAGCTTTGAAGGGAGAAAAAAACACCCTATTGGTGGCATTCTGGTTCGTGATGTCTGAGCAGCTGGCTTTCTTTTCTATTACTGGTGCTTTGTTGTTTGAAGATCGAGAATACGATGACGTTGAATCCCCTTTCCTGTCCAAGTATGACAATTATGTTTTAATGAATTAGGCCTACAACTGCTTTGCTCACATTACTAAGCATTTCCACCAGCGTAATGTCTGTTTTTCTCCCTCTGTTTCAATGCTCATGTGTCCTTTCAATGGAGAACTGTGAAAGATGACAAGGATGACTGCTTCCCCGTTTTCTACCATTTGTGTTTCTGTGATTGCATACAGTTCCCCGCAATTGTGATTTTGTGCCATTTCTTTTTTAGATTTTAACCATCCATCTAATTGACAGGTGTGTAATAAAAGGGCTGATGACATAATCTCAGGGCCAACCACATTTGGTTATTAGGTGAGGGGGGTATTAACAAAAATATGATCCAGATGTAGCCATACAAAAATGCTCATTAAAGTCAAGCTAGTGACACCTCGGAGCAGCTCTTTGGTTTAGTGCCATTGATATGTCCCTGGAGCCATTGTGGAACCTCATCCAGGCTTATCAGTGCTCCCCCTGTCAATCATAAGCTCACAGCTAATCTTCCAAATCTCTGCCAATTATAGTTGACCTCTACGTTTCATTTAGCTGTTTATACAAAATTTATCAGTAAACCCTAATAAATTTATCAGTAAACACAATTTTAATTAATTCATTTCTTATAAAATGCACTTAAACCATGATTAGTCACCTAGAAATGCAAAAGGCAACCATGCTTTCCAAAACCATTTCGAACATGACATTATTTTTTAGCTATTTGTGGCTAAACCGATGCATACACCACATTGTGTGGGTGCTGTATCATTCCTAGTGCTAACAATTAGAATGATTGTGGGTTGGGGGCGGGGGGGAGAAGTACAGAAGGAACAAAGAGAGAATGACATCATCAAAAGCCTCTGTAAAATTCCATGTTTGAGGCCGGAAGCACCACATATACACACAATACACACCACATATACACATCAAAAGCCTCTGTAAAATTCCATGTTTGAGGCCGGAAGCACCACATATACACACAATAGCGTCACAATAATATAATCAATTTTCAATAACTTTAAATGCATTGTTTGACTCATTTTTCAGTTCAAATGGTTGTAATTAGGAGGTTAAGAGTATACAGATACTCAAGGGAGAGGAAAAGCAAAGTTTCATATATCAGGATAAATTATTTCTTCCTTTTAGGAGCTGTCTCACCATACGCATAGTGGTAATCCTAATCCCAGACACATATTTCATTTGTAGGAGAAGTCCAGCTCTAGTCAAAAAGGACAAGACACGGGCTTCCTCTGGAATCTGATCTAGCTGCCACTGACAGCATACCTGCTGAAGAAGGACACAGTGCTATCCAGGAATGGCTCTGAAAATAGTTAAGCAAAGTGAATGATGGAACGAAGTATCCTATTCCAAATAAACATGACCTAACCAGAAGACAATTAGGCATAGCATGACCAAAGGGATCACCCATTCCTCTCTCCTTCGAGGGTGCAGGAAATGTGCTCCAGAAACACAGCAGGACTTAAAACAGTTTTGTCCATTAAGGACAACTGAACATATTCAGTTAGACACAGGGTAACCTGTCACCAAGCACGGCTGTGCAAAAGGACCCAGGAGAAGGGGGGAAAAAGAGGAATCCGATCCAATTCCTGACATTATAGCCCTGCCCTGCCTCGTCATCTCTCTTACATCCTGGGATTGAATGGCTCTATAAAAATGTCTAGTGTGAAAGGCAGACTCCAAAGAAACCCAATCCCGATGTGAGACCTTAAGATACTCAAAACTTTCTTTGACTTCTACTTCCTCTTCACTTCATCCTCCCATAACTCCCCATGGACAAGATCTTCAGATTTATGAGACAGAAGTTCAACTATTTTGCACTGATGGAAAAATACTACAGGGAAAAAACAGAGGGGGAAAAATATTGTACACTTAGGACACCCGTTCAAATGCTCCTTGTTTATGGCTCCTGCTGCTATTTCTTTTTAAAAGGAACAAATATTGCAACAGAAATATATATATTTGAAAAAACAAGAACAATAACAATAAAAGTGAAATGGGAATAAGTATAATACGGTGTCCATTGGCAATCAAAGCTATGGAAAATAAACTTCATTAGATGACATAATCTTTTTATGTAGTCCTCCATTTAAATTTGATGCAGTTTATGGGTCTATGCCAGAATTGCACAGAAAGAAGTAGTATATTCAAATGTTCTGGGGCGATTTACATGACCAAGCCAGTGTGATGAGTGCACATTTCCAATGCAATAAACAGAAATTGCATGATTATTGTGTTCCTGCGATGTTGATTCAAACCATTTTCCCCACAGCTTTCTAATACTGCTGAAAGTAAGAATATGCCATGTTCAGAGGACAATGTAAATTAGCTATTAAGTTCCATTAACAATTCACGGATGGGGGCAGGTGGGTGGTAATCCCTAATGTACCGTGTCCAGCTGACCAAACATATGGTTATTTGAGCTGCTATGCATGATTATGCCTTCTATCCCTCACCTTGCCTTTGCTTTTCTCAGCTTTTTGTCAGAAATCCGTATCTGTGTGTATTGGTCCAAATTGAGAGACAGCAAATAATGGAGCCAAGCCAAGTCGATTAGGGGAGTGGGGAGGAAACCCAGAAAGATAGTCTAGTGCAGGGGTCCCCAATCCCTGGACTGCGGCCCACTACTGGGCCTTGGCCCATTCGGACCGTGGCTGCAGAATCAGTGGGAGAGCATGTGTACATGCACTCTGCTCCACTTGTGGGAGCTGTATGCACACACACTGGCTGCTTGATTGTAACCATTCCCTCCAGGGGTGAGTTGCTGCCAGCATTACTGCCGGTTTGGTGCCTCAAAAGCTTGGTGCACATGTGCTTGCTTTGCTCATGTGCACGACATGCTATGAGCATGTGAGCATTCACAAATAAAAAAGTTTGTGCATGCGCAAAACCTTTTTAAAATGGGAGGAAGGATATTTTTTGTACTGAAATTGTTCTGCGCATGCACAGAACCCAAAAACAGCCCTGTAGGAGAACCCGTTTGGGGGCACCGCAGGCCTGGATCATTGCCAGCTCCAGCGACTCAGGCCACCAAATTACTACTGGTTTAGCTGAACCAGTCCAAACTGGTAGGAACCCATCTCTGATTCCCTCTCCCTTCCCCTTCTCACCAGTCCATGAAGCCAGAAAGGTTGGTGATCACTGACCTATATTAGTGGCTACTGGACTGAGGGATTGAGCACCATGGGAGGTGCATGACTAGATTTTCCAAAAGCAATTGATTCCAAACACCAGAAAGACTTGGGGTCCAAGGTGTTGAACACCCTCTTTGGAATTTACTACAAATCTTGCTTTCAGTCCATGCTTACACTGATTCAGGAAGAAATCAAATTCATAATTCAAAAGAACTGCTCTTAGCCTTCTATTGGCCAATTCCTGCTCTCTTTCAGCTCTTGCTAAAATTCTTTACAATTATTCTAGTAATTAGGCCAAGTTGTGCATATTTATAACATTACACAATTCTCATAATGTATTCTCATCACAGGAGTGCTAGATTGAGAAATCACACAAACAGTAAGTGGGCAACAGTGCATTATTACAAAATTTCATCTTCTGTCAACAGTCTTACCTTCTACAAATGGCTAATTAAATCATCGCATATTTTTTCCCTCAGATTTTTGCCCAAAAATGTAATGCATTTTTTCCCCTGAATTTCACAGGGGTTTTAAAGCTTTTTAAATTATCATCATCATTAATTTATAACAGAATATCAATAAATGATGAAATTATTCAAATTTCTCAGGTATTTAGCAGCCATTTTTGACAGTATTTTTCACATTTATCATAATTATAAACTTATGGCCTTTATAAGAATTTAATACTTTTCTAAAAAGTCTATATTAGGGAATAACTGTGACCCTTGATAACTCGTTTTTTCTCCTAAACATATCCGCTTATTCCTAAATCTACCTGTATTCAGCTCAGGTAAACATTTATCTCTACAGGTAAGATAGGCATGCTATTTCATCTATTCATTAATATGAATGGAAGACTCTGGGGGCAAATGAGAATATAACTGTAGTCCACACTCAGGGTTCAACGTGAACGTGTTCTAATTAAATCCCAAAGCTTTCACTTTCAACATCAGCAGGAAACATCTGCTAGTGATCTTGCTGCCATGTCAAGGCATTCCTGAGCCATGCTGGAGAATTTTTCACATGTCAACACAAGCCGTTTCTCAGTTTTATCCTGGCCTGCCTACCTATACTAGACAGAGATATAGGACTATATGATTTTTTAAAACTTGGAGCATTTGAACTCATGAAATTCACTTAAATGGTTGCATCACGAATGAGTCGGCATTCTCACCTTGGGTTCCTCCAAGAAGTTTTCCATTTAATATTTTGGTTATAGGTGGATAGATTAGATAAGCAAAGCAATGGGCTTCCTTTTTCATAATTGACCAGGCGTACTGTATGTATGTATTTGTTTATCAAAATTACCAACTGGTCATCTCCCTCACACAGCTGAGAGGTCAAAAAAAAACAATGGATGTTTTTGTTTAGGAGCCATGATGGTGCAGTGGTTAGAATGCAGTACTGCAGGCTATTTGTCCTGACTGTCGGCTGCCTGCGATTTGGCAGTTCAAATCTCACCAGGCTCAAGGTTAACTCAGCCTTCCGAGGTAGATAAAATGAGGACACAGATTGGGTGCAATATGCTGCCTCTGTAAACCACTTAGAGAGGGCTGTAAAAGCACTATGAAGCAGTATATAAGTCTAAGTGCTGCTGCTATTGTTTAATAGAAAAACAGGAATGAATGGATTGTTAATGTTTCTCACCTCCACCCCAAACTGGCCAAGGTTAAAGATACAATATTGTATAGATGCATAGGAGTAGGGCCATATGGACATGAGGCAGAAAATGGGCATTAAGTCTGCCTGCCATACAGCTTCTAATATTTACAATTAGGACATCAATGAGCTGGTCAATGTATTACAGCCGGGAGAGATAAAACCCTGAAATCTCTGTACAGCACAACAGCTGAGGGACATGGGACACATA